>VZRI01005653.1:25967-42819 GCA_013397515.1 Upupa epops | reverse complement strand
AAAATGAAGAGGTGATTGGTAACGAACAGGGCTTCAGCAGGGGCAAATCCTCCCTTCATTTATTTGATACACTTTCGTGATGATGTCACAGCACAAGTGGACAAGGGAAGAGCAACCCTAGGATTTGTGTAAAGTGTTGGGCACTGTCCCGCNAGGATTTGTGTAAAGTGTTGGGCACTGTCCCGCTTGACATCCTGGTCTCCAAACTGGAAAAACGTGAACTTGATGAACAGACCACTTGCTGGATAATGCATTGGCTGGGTGGTTGCTCTCAAAGAGCAAAAGGTCAATGGCTCAATGTCCAAATGGAGAGCAGTGACGAGTGGCATCTCTCAAAGATCAGTACTGAGACCAGTGCTGTTTAACATCTTTGTTGGTGATATGGACATACTCATGTTTGCCTTGAGTGTACCCTCAACAAGTTTGCCAATGACACTAAGCTGTGTGGTGTGGTGGACAAGCCGGAGGGAAGGGATGCCATCCAGAGGAACCTGGACAGGTTGAGAGGTGGGCCAGTGCCAACCTCATGAGATTCAACAGGGTGAAGTGCAAGGTCCTGCACCTGGGTTGAGGCAATCCCAGGCACAAATAGAGGCTGGGTGGCAAACAGATTGAGAGCAGCCTTGAGGAGAAGGACTTGGGGTGTTGTTTGCTGAAAATCTCATGAGCCTGCAATGTTCGCTTGCAGCCCAGAAAACCAGCCACATCTGGGGTGTTCTTATAACGGCCTTCCAGTACCTGAAGGGAGCCTACAAGAAAGCTGGGGAGGGACTGTCTCCAAGGGCTTGTAGTGGCAGGACCAGGGATAATGGTTTCAAGCTGGAAGAAGGTAGGTTTAGACTGGAAGTTAGAAGGAAGTTCTTCATGATGAGGGTGGTCCAGAACAGGTTGCCCAGGGAGAATGTGGCTGCCCCCTCCCTGGAAGTGTTCAAGGCCAGGTTGGATGGGGCCTTGAGCAACCTGGTCTAGTAGGGGGTGTCTGTGGTCATGGTAGAGGAGGTTAGAACTAGATAATCTTTAAGGTCCCTCCCAACCTGAACCATTTTACGAATCTATGAATCAAGTCCAAACCTCCAGCCAGACCAGAAACAAAACTAAGGCAGGTCACTCAGAAATGCAGCCAGACAGACCAAATTTTGTGTCCAGAGAAGGACACTCCACAACGCCTCTGGGGAGTTTGTTTTGTTGCTCTGTAACCCTTCAGGTTCTTCCTCATGTTGAGGTAGAATGTCCTATGTTTGAATCTGTGTCCATTGCCCTTCATCCTACCACAGGGCGCACGTGAAAATACGTGATCCAGGCCCTCTTGACACACAGCCCTCATAGATTTGTAGATATTAATTAGATGCCCACTCAGTCATCTGCTCTCTGGGCTAGGTGTTCCAGTCCCCTAATAGCCCTTTGTTGGACTCTTATGTACAGCTCTGTCCCTCTTAAACTGTGGAGCTCAGAACCAGATGCAGATCTTTTCTATCCTTGTACTTGAATTTTTTAAATCCCTTTATTTTCCTAATTCTTGTACCTCTTACATAATTACATAATGGAACCAGACTGTTTTCAGTAGTGCATAGTGACAGGATATCCCAGTTCGGAACAGATTTGGGGAGCATACAGAACTGGTTAGGAATCCCCTCCTCTATGGTCTATGTGATAAAAAAGTTCAACACACAGAATGCAAGTGAAAAAATAAAAAAATTTGTAAAGAATGTTTATTAAAGAACAGTACTAACAAAACAAGTGTAATTCCCCTCCTCAAAACCCTTACCCTATACCAAAACCCACTGCCCCCTAAACCTGAAAAGAATAATCCGGTAGGGTCAAATGTCAGATGCCAGAAGGTAGAGCGCTGCAGCCTGGAGAAAATCCATAAAAGTGGCTGCGGCAAAGCGGCAGTAAAAAGAGCTGTGAAGCAGCTTTCGCAAGTAGCAGCTGCTACAGGGCAAGGCAGGGTCAGGGAACGGGAAACTCCAGTGGGATGAGCGGCAGTAAGTCTGCAGCTCCAGGGGAGGGATAGGCAGAAGGCCAAAGCTAACAGCAGGAGGTCCAGGAGCAGCGAAACACAGCAGCAAAGAAAGCAACAAAGGAGGCCAAACCAGTCCCCAAAATCCCCTTGAAATAACCGCGGTAAACCAATCTCAGAACTGATTTCCCACTCACAATAATACCCAATCATAGAGCCGAGAACTCCTGGTCAAAAATAATTTCCAATCATAAAAAGTTTTCCCACTTCTGGGGAGACCTCCCCCCCCAGCACCTTCCTGCTCCCTCCCCTGCAAGGGAACAGACATGGTCATACAACCTGGGGTTTTTTCTCTATTCCACAGGACAAGGGGCAAAGGTCACAAGCTGTATATAACACAGGAAGTTTAATTTCACTCTGAGGAAAAGCTTCTTTTCTGTGCTTATGATAGTGCACTGGAATAGGCTGCCCAGAGAGGCTGTGGAGACTCCTTCTCTGTGTATATTTTTCTGGAGATACTCAAAACCTGCATGGTTGCCATCCTGTGTTATGTGCTCTAGGCAGTCCTGGTGAGGCTGGAGTAGATTATTTCTAGAGGTCACTTCCAACTCTTAACAATTCTGTGATTCTATGAACTGCTGAAAATGCAACTCAGAAGTTCATGGAACTGATTAGTTTATTAAAAAGACAACAAGCACTGTGACAGATATATTACTCATCACCTGCAGCTGTAACTTGCTTTGTTGTCGTCAACAGGAAGAGAACATGGTAAATATTCAGTTTGATAAGCATCTCAACAGTTTTGATCATATTAAAGATCAAACATGTAAGGTTACTTTGTCCATTCTAAGTTCATGGTTTGACAATGCATTTCTTTATAACTATAATTGTATTGTTGTAATTCTTAGCTATATTATGATTCCTCGCTATGTTTTATTGTTGAAAGAAAAGCCCCTTCAGCTGTATAGTTTCAGTAATATTGCCTCAGTCAGAATATATTTTCCCTTTAGTTTTAGTTTCACTCTTGGCTCTCTATGGCTAACACTTCTGTTTGTCCCCAATTATGCTTCCATGTAGAACTGCACAACTAACAAAGAGCACTGAAGTGAGCTCAGAACAGAACAAGATAATCATCTGACAAACCTGCAGAAAACATTCCATAAAAACATCTGGAAGGACACACAATGACACAACCAGAATCTAAACATGTAAACTTAATGAGGGATAGTGTATATTCATAAAAATTTTGATGATAAAAGAGCATGTCATGGCAAAACAGAAAACTAAAATTGCTAAACTAATAGTGATATACTTATCACTTATCTTACATTGTAAATGGATACTAGCAGCAACCACAAATACTTCAGAATGGATAAAATGCCTTTAAAGGTCATGAAAATCTTAAAGCATGGAATTGGTACTTAGTGACTTCTAGAAGAACATTGTGGTGTTCAACAGCTACGGTCATCCAACCAGGTTGGAAGGGAACTCTGAAGGTCCAGCTTCCTTACAACAAGCAGAGACATCACTCACCAGACCAGATTGCTCAGAGTCCATCAAGACTGACCTTGAATGCCTTCAGGGATTGGGCCTCCACCACCTCTCTACGCAACCTGTTCCAGTGATCCACCACCCTCATATTAAAGAACATTTTCATAATGTCCAGCATAGGTCTTGTCTTTTCTATCTTAACACCATTACTCCTTGTCCTATAGTTACACAATTTTGTAAACATTTCCTCCCCAGCCAAAGTACTGAAATGTTGCCCTATGGTAATCTGAATTCTAGAACTAGGCTGAACAACCTCAAATCTCTTTACTTTGTTTCCTAGTGCCTATGGATTAAAGATGATATTTCAGAGATCATTGTAACATGTATGGAGTTTGTTGACTCTTCATTAAATATTCTATTAATTTGTTGTGCTCTTGCTTTCATTTCTTTCCTTCATCCCACCCCATGGACTAGTTACATGTCATTTTTATCTTTCTTCTTAAAATAGGAATTCTGTGTCTAAGTTGTCAAGGAACAGTTTGTTGCTTGTACTGGCATCAGCTTCTTAAGATCTTTGGTGCTTGTTCAGTAACAGGCACACAATCAGTATCTTGGGTGAGCAGCAGTCAGGCATTGTACTTGAAAGTGTGATTCGTGATGAAACAGTCATGCTTCAACAAGAGAAATATTGTTTTGATATCTAAGCCTCTTGAATGTGACTTCTTTTTCTGGATCCCAAATTAGCACTTTTGTTCAAGTTGAGACTCAAGGGAAAGAGTAACGTTTGTTACAATACATAAGACTCACTACAGTTATCACAAAATCACAGAATTGCTACATCAAGTAAGTAAACCAGTAATGTTTATTTTTATATAATGTTTAAAGACCAACAAATATTAGGTTGGCAGAAAACAATTAACTGCAGCATCTCCTTGATACATCAGTTAATATACCTGAAATCTTGAGCCCTTCTGTGTGTCAAGATATTTGGAAACAAAATGGGAATATAGCCTGAATATTAAGATGACACATGATACTCTATGGTACGTAATTGTATGAATGGAGAGAATAGTGATATTTGAATTGTTAATTGATATTTAAATTAGAAAATCCAATACGTGAAGACGTAAGTAGACTACTGTGACAATAGGAACACAAATTCATGCCTTAGTCTTGTGCCGAATATCATCATAACTACCATAAATAGCTGCTGTAGTATTACAGAAAGGTAATCTTTTGATTCAGCTATTAGAACTAGAAACTGATTATTTGAAACTACACAGAAGTATAAGGAATGCTACTAAAATATGTATCAGTTGCTTTTCTGAACTTCAAGCCTCTATCCATTCTGCAATTTGCCATGTAGTATAATTTGACTGATAAATTATCTTTAGAGATATATTCAGAAGGATTGTTCAATTAATTCTTCAGTCATTCTAGTATGTAAAGCTCAGTAAAATTTCCATTCAGTTCCATGTCTTCAGATGAAGATTTCAAAAAAATCAAATAAGGTACAGATTCTCATTTCACAGAGCTGGCAACATAGCATCATCAGGAGAAGGTAGGAAAATTACATGAGCCCTGAATTCCCATAACTCAAATAACATTTCCAATCTCATTAAGTAAGGAATATAGTAGGAAAAAACCCCATCACAATGAGTTTTCTTAAACTACGGCTTTATTAAATATTTCCTTTGGCAACAGTACTGCCTTAACAGTACTGCCACAACTGCCCTGTTGCTCTCTACAGAATTAAGAGAATTAACCCAGCCTAAGAGAATTAACCCAGTCAAAAACAAGCTCTAACAGCCACAGCAAGACCATAGGAAGCGGAGTTAATAGAGTAGATGTATGTGATAAATTTGCTTTCTTTATTATGAAAGAAATGTTCTTTACCAGGAAGGCATCAGCTTACCCAGGAGTCCAAAGAGTCCCATCTCTTTTAAGCTACGCTATCAAAATCTCATTCTAGAAATCACGATATACGACATGAAAAATTATAGCGGACCAAACAAAGTAAGAAGAGCAGGAGATGCAATGGTTCTTGCCACTTTCCATAGAGATTCCTACCAAAAAAGCTATAGATGATTTTTCTCTTTGGTTTGTGGCTTCTGTATTTTGATGTCTAGGGTTTTCTAGCACAGCATCTAAAGTGTTAAGTTCCCAACAATAATGCTACTGGTCTGAGACATATGTTTGCAAGACAAATATAGATGCAGTATCTCACTTTCAGTCCAAATGCAGTAACCATTAAAATCCCACAAAACACTTTGTTCTTACTCAGTGCTTTAACCCAATGCAGAAAACAGAGGCAACAAATATTGTTAAGAAAGCTCAGGTGTTGATCTTCCCTACCCATCAGACTTAGGTTGCAGACACTCTGGTGGAAGCTGTTCTTTGTTTAATCAAGAAAATCCCTGAAACTGCAGTCATGAAGAACATTTTGAAGACCCAACACTTTGAGGCCTGGACATTTCTGAAGTAGGGTCATACTCCAAAAATCTGCTCACTTAAAAGTATCAGTGTCTCTTGAACCTGCACCCTCTCATAGTATAAGGTATGAACTGGGTATTCCTGAATCCAATTATAAAATGTTGACGTGCTTACCATTGCTCCCGTTATGGTTTTACAGGAAGAAGATATGGTGTTTTTTCCATACACATTCCTTTCTGCCCAATAGGACAAGATTTATGTCTCTCAAAGTGGGGTGACAATTTTACAATCCTGGATTGGACAGATTTATTGACACCAATTCTGACCTTTTATCAATTAGAGAGCTTGTTGATAGTTAATCATTGGACAAGATGGCAGATGGGTGGGACTTTCTGCAAGGTTCTAAAAGTGCCATGCTTCTACTATCTGAGGACAGTTGCCTCATTGCAGATGAGACATCTCTGCTGTCTCCCCAGACAGCCTGAAGCCTGGAGAAAACCCACTGCCTTGCCAGCCAGCATCCCACTGTTGCCTTGCTAGAGAAACAACAGCTGCTTCAAGGGAGAGAGTGAGAAATCGTCAAGCCATTACAGATTTCGTGAGCCATAAAGACCTTCTGCCCTTGCTCCTTAATCCCTTTCTTCAAATTCTCTTTGGCAGGACTCCTTGCCAAGCTGCAAGTTTGGAAGAGAACTGTAGAGTCTATGGAGAAATTGAAGAGCTCTTGCTTTCTTTTCTTTTCTCTCTCTTGGCATTTGTGTGAGTGAGTTTGCTGTAGTTATTTTCTGCTGTAAGGGACTCAGTTCTGGCAGAGGCTTATCCCTGCAGTGGGGGTTCTTTCCTTTTACAGCCTCTGCACCAGATACATATGGTGTCCTGTTGATCTCTCTCTCTCTACTCTGATGTGGTGAGACCCCACCTGGAGTCCTGTGTCCAGTTCTGGAGCCTTTATTACAATAAGCATGTGAACATGCTGGAGTGTGTCCAGAGGAGGGCCATGAGGATGATCAGAGGGCTGGAGCATCTCTCCTATGAGGCCAGTCTGAGAGTTGGGGCTGTTCAGTCTGGAGAAGAGAAGGCTCAGAAGTGACCTTATTGTCGCCTTCCAGTATCTGAAGGGGGCTACAAAAAAGCTGGGGAGGGACTTCTTAGGATCTCAGGTAGCAACAGGATTAGAGGGAATGGAGCAAAGCTGGAGATGGGTAGATTTAGACTTGATGGGAGGAAGAAGTTCATCATGAGAGTGGTGAGATCCTGGAATGGATTGCCCAAGGAGCTGGTTGGGGCCCTGTCCCTGGAGGTGTTTAAGGCTGGGCTGGATGAGGGTCTGGCCAGCCTGATCTAGGGTGGGGTGTCCATGCCCATGGCAAGGCAGTTGGAACTGGATAATCCTGTGGTCCCTGCCAACCCTGACTCTCTGATTCTATAGCTTCTTCCCAGTGAGAGTGACGGGGCACTGGAGGGGGCTGCCTGGGGGATTTGTGGGGTCTCCTTCTCTGGAGACTTTTGAAGCCCGTCTGGACTTGGTCTGGGTGATCCTGCTATGATGGGGGGATTGGACTGGATGATCTTTCAAGGTCGCTTCCAATCCGTAATGTTTTTCTGTGACTTGGTCTAGGTGTCCTGCTGTAGCAGGGGGATTGGACTAGATGATCTTTCGAGGTCCCTTCCGATCCCTAATGATTCTATGATTTCTGGGGTCTCAGCTTCAAACTCTCCTCGCTCTGCTAGGACTTGGCCTTTGGCAAAAGCTTTTTCCACTGTGGGGATTAGCCCCTTGCTTCTTCTACTCTCTTTTACCACCTTTAAAAATTGCTGTTAAGGGAGAAACCCCGTTCTTAACCCCCATTCCCCTCCCCCAGAATAATTCATGATCATGGAATAGTGCTTAAGGGCCGGGACTGGGGCGGTCTAGGGTAGCTTCTGACATCCCAGGAGATGTCAGGTAACCATCCATCAACTTTTGTCACTTCTACCAGGAGCAGGAGCCTGTCTACCATTTGCTATTTCATATCAGAACAAGTCTGAGGTGGGGCCCTCCGGTGGCAGGCAGCTAGAACAATAGCTTCCAGGGAGAAAATTTAATTTCTTGTCCTAGGCCACCACCCAGTGAGTGAGTGGCTATATTGTAACTCCAAGACTGACTCCTAAAAGTGGCTAAAAGAGCTCTCTCTTTCACAGTCTGTAACAGCCTTAGAAGATAATTTTGAAGAAGCAGTCTCCTTTATGCCTTTTTATCACACATTCTTTCCCTTCTACCAAACACTATTTCATATTTACACTTACTGATTTAACATAGTTAAATAGAAGATGTTATTCAAAGCATACATTTATTTAAATGATAACAGAATAACTCACTTGAACTTCCAAATATGATTTAACCACTCATACATTAAGCATACTTAAATCCAAACCTTTCTACACAAAGACTTGCAAACTTTAAGTCTACCATATCCGAGTGTAAAGGACTTCAAAAACAGGTAATCACAACTGATCTAATCATGATACGAGTTTAGAACTAGTTAAACTTGCATCTTGAAACAGAAGACTGGACTGTACTCCCAAATGTTCCCTTTAATAATTTGAAGCACTAATATTTGCAAATAGATTTCTTAAAAATATATATATATCTCATTTCAAAACAACAGTATTGCAAAGCATAAATAAATTTGATCTGAAAGGAAAATCATCTTTCCTGCACAAGTGAACATAGAAATAGCTCAGCACCTCAGTCACTACTGGAACTGTCTGAACTATCAGAAGATGAACTTTTCTCCTTTCGCCTCTTCTTTTTCTCCTTTTTATGATGTTTTCCTTTCTTACATTTATTCTTTTTTTCCTTTTCTCTTTCTTTTTTGTGCGATTTGTATTTTTTTGACTTCGGTACATCCTCTTCATCTGCACTCGATGAGGATGATCTAGTAAAGGAAAGATACATATACATATATAGACATGTAATTAAAGGAAAATGCCACAAGAATAATGCAGGCTTTTTGATTTCAGTATGGCTATAACATTACATGGGAATCTTAGGGCCTCTGAACCACAGGGAGCCTATTTACGCTAGCTAAGCTGGGTACCAACCCCATAATCCTCTTGACATCTTGTTCTTTTCCCATCACATCTTGATTAGTGTTGGATAGACAGAGGAAGCACTGCTTTCTCAGACCTGAAGATCCACAGCTTGTTAAAGCTTTCCAGCTTTCAAGGTCCTAACCCCAGAGCAGAAAGCCTGTGACTTTACTATTACTCAAATCACAAACAAATTTTCACTGGAAAACAGTTAAGTTTTTCAAATCAAAAATGGACTTGCAAATAAAGTTGCATCGAAAGAATTTTCTGAGAAACTACCCAAACATCAGAAATATTTCTAAAGTTCTGTTTTACAATCAAAATAGGCATTTGATAGACTCACCTTTTCCTTGGTCTCTTTGTTTTTTCTTTGCTTTTTCTTTTTTGTTTCTTTTTTTCTTCCTCCTCATTTAGATCTATAGTTAAAAATTATATCAAGTTTATAAACCACCTTTCTCTTACAAAGATAAGCATTGTAAGAGGCCTCAACAGAAATGTAAAATTACCACAAAATTATTGCTAAAAGTTTTTCTTTTCCTTTCTTTAAATTCTGGTCTAGCATAATACCAGAAATACCTTGTTGAGTAGCAGAACTTTTTATGCAATTAACATTCGAGTGACTTTAATTTAAGCACTAACAATGAAGGAAAGTCTCTAAAACACAGCAAAACCTTGTGACTTTATCTGTACAGCAACTTTTAAGTTTTCATATCCATTCTTCTGTATTTTAAAAGACTTCCTCAAGTCTGAAAACAAAATGTATATAAAAAAATATTCCCTCAGGATGACCTGAATTGTTTTCACATGTCCTCATTTCAAACTCACTAACAGCTATGCCTTAACTAATATAAATCTGAGTCATCAATACACTGTCCACAACAGACAAAGACCCACACCTCTTTTGGGCACATTTATTAACTGCCCTAGCGCTGTGTAATACAGTCTACATCTCACCTAAAAGTAGTGAGTTTTATCATACTGGATGAAATTTCTGACATTAGACCTTCCTATGCCAGCTCAAAACATATTTCTGGATTCTCAAAAACACAAATCCACTAAATAAGTACATGCTACAACATTAGATAAAGGGAAAACTCTGCCTTTACTGTTTGTCCTTAAAACAGAGAGCTGATTTTGAACATTTAATCTTCTTCTATCATACAAATCACCTTCCATAGTGTCTGCATGCTAGTGCAAATATACAATGGCTACAGCAAATAGAAATTACTGGTCTGTATGTTCTGGAGCAAAATCTGAAATAATTCAATATTAATTAAAATTAATTAATAATTATAATTCAATATTAATTAAAAATTAAATTACTTTGGACCAATTAAAACCTATGAGGAGGGCATGTGTGAACAAGTACTCTGTACTTAAGAAAATTGTGCAAAAATCCTGATGAGGCCTCTTGAAATTGGCAAAACCCTGTCTATGTTAGTGACAGGTAGAAACACGTATCTCCTTTAAGATGTTTAAAGTACATGCCATAATGAAAAGACTAACCCAGAACATCCTTCATATTCTCCTAAGCAGCTTTGTACTAAGTCTTATAAATTTTGTATCTAGGAGCTCTTTTTGATGTAGTCCAAATGGACAGCAGTAAAAAAAGATGTAAGAGTATTAGACAGATTATTAGACCTAACAGTAGTTACCAAAAAGGATTAAATGAGAATTCCACAAACTTACAAGACCATTATTTGATTTACTTTTGAAGATAAAATATCAAAACACCTTACTATTTTTTTCACGCATGGCTTGTAATCTCTGTAGTTCTTCTTCCTCACTGTCTTCACTGCTAGTGCTGCTGACATCTAAAACAATATCTCTTTGAGGATCTACTCGGAGGAAGTTTCGACATTCAAATGTCAGATGACCAGCTGAACAAAACAAATATTCAGAAAGAAAAATTACAATTTATAAAAAAATAACATAAACTACAGAACACTATTTCAGCATTAATTCTGCTTTTAAAACTGAAAAAAGGGACAAGTTGTAATCTGTGAATGAGAAAGCTTACTTTCAAAAAGCCTCCAAGAATCTTGACTAATTGTGCAAAGTTATTCCATTTATTAGTACCTCATGATCTCTTTCTTATTTCTTTTAAATATTTTGTTCTGCCTTTACTTTCTATTTTTTTAATGGTCTAAGATCCTCCCTGAAGAAATTACCTAGAAGCATGGAGTAAAATATTTAAAAAACTAGAGCAAGTGTGCTACATTGCTCTTTTTGTTTCCCTCTAGTGGAAGATCATAATAGTTTATGAGACATAACATTTTAACAACCAGTATGTATTACTTTCTAAGCTACTTCTTGGCTAATATTTTTAGGTTTTTTATGTTTCATTGCAAATAACCATGACGAGAGGTTGAAACCTTGTGCTGAATACATCTATTGGAATAATAAAGAGAAATAAAACTAATTTGGTTTTGGAAAAAGTAAGCTAAACATAAAGGAATTCAAACAGCAATTGAAATAAACCCATCTTCTGAGCAAAAAGGAGGAACTCTCCTCCAGTACTTTTTTCCCCCCTCCTCAAAAGGCAGTTCCAGCAGGGTAAATTGAAGAAAAACTTTACATTGCTTTCTACAGACTTACGGTAGCCACACTTCTTGCATCCTGCTCTGATGTTATCCTTATTTCCACCTGGAAGAAAAAATGTCATCAATTAGGTGTTGCTGAACAGAATTCTCAAGCTTCTCTTAAATCTAGTTTGACATTGTCAATACACAAGGAGTGACCACACCTCAGTGTATCTCTTAAAAATAACTTAAAATAAAACCACAACAGTGGGTCTTGAGATCTAGCAGAAAAAGTGGGCGACCATAAACTGGTATGGATCATTTAGCTTCACACAACCTATTGTCTTGTACTTGTTTTCTTCTGCTCTTTCCATTATAATTGTAATAATTCTTCCACTTCTCTGAAGGCTTGTGCATTAGTTTAGTTATAGCCATACCCTACAAACATACAGATATTCACTTGTAACTCATCTATATTTTAATTACAAGAACTGTCTGAGAAAGGCAACTAAGAAAAAGAAGAAACTATTACTCCCGAAAGGTGATGACAGATTGATGGGGGAAAAGAAAAAGAAGAACCTAAATAGATTATTAAATTATTCTGAATTCAGGTAACATGGCACCAAATTCAAAAGAACTAATGGGTGCAAGGAAACAATGGGGGAATAAAGTGACAAAAGTAACATAAAAATCTGAAGAAGCTCTGCACAAAGGAGAACTGGAGTAGTCCAAATTTTACATTATAAAAAGGTCATTATTTTTTCATCCAAGTTAAGTAACAGATATATCAGGACATGACTCAGGTTAACTCTAGAGACCTAATACAATAAAACAATTAATCAATAAAACAGTTAATCTTTTGAGCCTATTCATCAAAGACACAAAAACTAAATTTCCAAAAATCAAAAGGTGTCCTTCTATCTTCCAGCTGAAGAACATAAAAAATTGCAAGCAACTTAAACAGTTTCAAACTGCTTTCTAAATAATTAGGTCATTTATTAAAATAAAAATTAAGCAAATATAGTAAGAAATCCATCATGGACATCAGAAAACAAGTAAATCTGCTCTACAAATGTAAACTTTGATATCATAGAATCATAAAATGACTAGGGATCGGAAGGGACCTTGAAAGATCACCCAGACCAAGTCACTCAGGAACACATCCAGGCAGGCCTTGAACATCTCCAGAGAAGTAGACTCCACAACCCACCCTAGGCAGCTTGTTCCAGTGCTCTGTTATCCTCACTGTGAAGAAGTACCTTCTGATATTTGTATGGAACCACTGGTGATAACACTGAGAACAGCCTGGCTCCATCCTCCTGACACCCACCCCTCACATATTTATAGACATTAATGAGGTCTCCCCTCAGTCTCCTACAAGCTAAAGAGACCCACCTCCCTCAGACTTTCCTCATAAGGGAGGTGTTCTACTTCATCATCTCTGTTGCTCTACGCTGGACACCCTCCAGCAGTTCTGTGTCCTTCTTGAACTGAGGGGCCCAGAACTGGACACAATACTCCAGATGCAGTCTCACTTGTGCAGATTAGGGGTGGAGAAGAATCTCTCTCAGTCTGCGAATCACTCCCTTCTGACCCAACCTAGGATACTGTTGGCCCTCTTGGCCACAAGAGCACATTGCTGGCTCATAGTCATCCTGCTGCTCACTAGAACCCCCAGGTCCTTTTCTCCTACACTACTCTTCAACAGGTCAGTCCCCATCCTGTACTGGTACCTGGGGTTATTCTTTCTTGCCCAGATGCAGGACTCCACACTTACCCTGGTTGTAACTCATTCAAATTCTCTCTGCCCAGCTCTCCAGCCTGTCCAGGTCTTGCTGAATGGCAGTGCAGTCTGCTTGGGTGTCAGCAACACCACACAGCTTTGTGTCATTAGCAAAGTTGCTAACACCCTAATCCCTTATCTAAGTCATTAATGAATAGACTGAATAGGACTGGTCTCAGTACCAATCATTGGGGGACTCCAACAGTCTGTCCCATTGACTACCACTCTCTGGCTTCTATCCTGCAGCCAGTTCATGATCCACCTCACTACGCAATCATCCAGTCCACACTGCCTCAGTCTGGCTGTGAGGATGCTATGTGAAACTGTGTCAAATGCCCTACTATGAGACATGACTTTCTGCAGCTTTCCAAAATCTTAACATTATGTATCTCCTTCAAGGTGTATAAACTCAAGAGTTTAGTTGCCTGTTTCATGACTACCTTTGTAAGAGACTCACAAGAGATAAGAAAGGACCATGGAATAAAGTATAAAGAAGCAACAGAAGTAGTACAGTATCATGCATGTCAAATACTCAAAACACTATCTGCTTTTTCATTACACCTTTGGTCTAGAACGCAAGATCACTACCAACTTTGTCTCACCTATCTGAAATACTACTCAGTAAACTTCTCCCCTACTGTGTATCTGACCTGTAGGTAAAGAAAGATTTGGTATTCCATGCAAGGGAGATGGGTACAGTCAATGTACATGCTACAAAATCTCCCATAATATATTCAAATGCCACTTGTCAGAATTTCCAATAGAAACACCAAGCAAGTGACAAGAATACTGTCACCAAATACTCTAACCAATTCCCGAGATTAAAATTTATTTCTTTTGCCTTAAATAACAATCTGAGAAGCAGTAGTTTAAATAAAATTTTAGATTACAAAAAGCAATGAGAATCCTAGAACCTTCTTTTTTCTCACTCCCTTCTTTGCAGTTGTTAACTTTCAAGCAAGGAACACGCAGAGCAGAAATCACCACTAAAGACCCCGTTCATTCAGTGGTGCATAAGATTGAAAAAAAACCACCCCAACAATAAAAGCTTGGAAAAGGTCTGAATGCCAAGGTATCTTTCTCAACAACCCTTCGAAGAACTAAGACTGGCTAATCAAGATCTTTCTTGTAACAGGAAGCTTGCCAAAAGTCAGGTTTGTTCCACGGTTTTCCCACACCTCCCTCACGACCCAGAAAAATAAGTAAGAAGGAAGCAACTGCTGTGTATTTGGCTACAGCAGCTCTAAACACCTTGTAAACACCACAAACATTTTGCTCCTTCTGTCTCGCAGTAATTCCCAAGGGGCCTACTGGGACACAAAACCTAACCCAGAGCAAACGACGCGGAGGAAAACCTGGTCTGACAAAACCACCTCGCTGGGGTTTGCTTTAAAAGCAAAGTGGTTTACACTACCGCACGTCAGGCGCGCTGGGCTAGTCCCGCAAGTCTAGAGGGACGCGACTGCCCCGTTGTCTTCCCAACGCGGCTGCCTCCCTCCTTCTCTCCCTGCCTGCCCCAGCGCAGGCCGTGTAGCCACAGCAGCGGTTTTCCACGGCAGCCCTACCCTGAGGTAGCCCTGCTGCCCTCCCCGCCTCGCGCTTCTCACACCAACCCCCCAGCCATGCTTTCCCAGACCGCTAAACCGGGGCCAGCTTCCCATGGCCCCTTTCTCTCTCGGGACCAGCCCGGGACCGCTTACCTAGCGCCATGGCCCGACCCAGCCGGCGGCAACAGCAGTCTCTGCCGGAAGTACTGCCGGAACGAGCTACTGGTAAGGGGGTGCGACAGAACACGTCACCAGTTCAGTACAATACCTATGGGCACAGACCGCGGCTATCAGGAGGAGCTTCCAGGTTTTTCTGTAGGTTGTCTTTCTCGCTGACCCCTGAAAGACTCCGACCGAAGATTTATCCTTTCGATATTCTTCCTCTCGGTTTAGGCTACCCCCTCCCTGCCTCCCGTGCTGCATCGAAGCGCCCAAGATGGCGGGAGGTTTGGGGTGTTGGGAGTAGTGGAGGCGAAGTAGCATTGCTCAGGCAGTTGTCCCTGCCGGGACGCATCTTCTCCCATTATGAGCAACATCTACATCCAGGAGCCACCCACAAATGGCAAGGTGAGGCAGGCCGGGGACAGAGGTCGCCGTGGGTGAGAGCTGGGTCGGTCCGCGCGGCCGGTGAAGGGGAGGTACGCCATGAGTTTGTGTGCGGTGGGAGAGAGTGGAGAGCACTGCTGTAAGCTGCGGAAGGGAAACCTACGGGGCTCTTCGGTCCAAGGAGTGCGGGTGAGCACGGCTAAGGAAGAAGTGTGAGACAGAGGCGGCGTAGCGCCGGGAGTGGGGGACAGGTGAGGGGGACGATAATGTGGTGGAACCCCTGAAGACGTCTTCCGAATCGGAGCACAAAGCGTGCTCTGTGGCTTCGGAGCAGTCCCTGAAACGCTTCTTCCTCTCTGTTCTTGACTACGTTGCAACTTCCTAACTTTTGTTACGGTTTCTCGCTGAGTGCAATGATGTTACTTGTGAGCTAGGTGTATATCTTCCGGAGGTTACTGGCTTAATGTGTTTGTGTTTCCACACTGTTTTGTTATGGAAGTGATACAGGGTACTAATCACTAATAATTTATCCGGAGTATTTAGCACTTTTGTCAAGTACTTGAACCCTTATTATAAATATAACTTCAGAATTGTATCTTAAATTCTGGCAGTACTACCTCAAACTAACAATAACTGCCTTGCATATTTGAGTATCTGCTAACTGCTACTAATCATAGAATCATTATGGATCCGAAGGGACCTCGAAAGGTCATCTAATCCAATCCCTCTGCCATACCAGGATCACCTAGACCAAGTAGCAAAAGGACACATCCAGGCAGACCTTGAATGTATCCAGAGAAGGAGACTCCACAACCCCCCTGGGCAGCCCATTTCAAAGCTCCGTTACCCTCACTGTGAAGAAGTTCCTTCTGATATTTATATGGAACCTCCTATGTTCCAACTTGCACCCACTGCCCCTTGTCCTATCACCAAATGACCTTGAGAAGAGCCTGGCTCCATCCTCCCACCCTTCACGTATTTATAGACATTAATGAGGTCTCCCATCAATCTCCTACAAGCTAAAGAGACCCAGGTCCCTCAGACTTTCCTCATAAGGGAGGTGTTCCACTTCCTTCGTCATCTTCATTGCTCTATGCTGGACACCCTCCAGCAATTCTGTGTCCTTCTTGAACTGAGGGGCCCAGAACTAGACGCAGTGCTCCAGATGTGGTCTCACTAGTGCAGAGCAGAGGGAGAGAAGAACCTCTCTCGATCTGCTAACAACCACCTTCTGATCACCCTTAGGGTACTGTTGGCCCTCTTGGCCACAAGAGCACATTGCTGGCTCATAGTCATCCTGCTGCTCACTAGGACCTCCAGGTCCCTTTCTCCTACACTACTTCCAACAAGTCCGTCCCCATCCTGTACTGGTACCTGGGGTTATTCTTTCTTGCCCAGATGCAGGACTCCACACTTACCCTTGTTGTACCTCGTTCAAATTCTCTCTGCCCAGCTCTCCAGCCTGTCCAGGTCTCGCTGAATGGCAGTGCAGTCTGCT
>VZRI01005653.1:0-25622 GCA_013397515.1 Upupa epops | reverse complement strand
CCCTTTTGGAAGATTGGAGTGACATTTGCTAACCTTCAGTCCCTAGGCACCTCTCCTGATCCCCATAACTTAGAAAGATGTGAGAGAGTGGCTTAGCAATGACTTCCACCATCTCCCTGAGCATGTACAGGTGTGTCCCATTAGGGGCCCATGAATTTATGTACATCCAGTTTGCTCAACTTATCCCTAACCCAGTCCTCATCAACCCAGGCAGGTTGATGGTATCTGGACAGCTCTCATAAGTATAGATGGAGGCAAAGAAGATGTTCATATCTGTACTTTGTCTTCAGGGCAGCTACCTCATTCAGCAGAGGGGCTACATTGTCTCTAGGTTTAGCCTTACTTGCAATGTATTTGAAGAAGTCCTTTTTTACCCTTGACCTCTCTTGCACGGTTGAATTCCAAGGAGGCCTTGGCTTTCCTAGTTGCATCTCTACATTCTGTCACCAGATCTTTCTAATCACCCCAAGTGGTCATCCCCTCTTTCCATGACCTATAGACTTTCTTCTTCCTCTTCAGTTTCCCCAGCAGCTCCCCAATATAACTAATTCAGGAGTAATTTTGATAACTTGGTGGAGAGATTCTTTGATTGGGTGATTCTTTGATTAGTGACAATAAAACAATGTTATGTATTTGTTTATATTGTTCTTACAGGTTTTATTGAGAACAACAGCAGGAGATATAGATATAGAATTATGGTCAAAAGAAGCACCAAAAGCATGTCGCAATTTCATCCAGCTTTGTATGGAAGGTAATGACTGAATGGGAGAGAGGCTGTTGATACAATTTCTACATACAAACTTCGTGTCTTTTTTGTAAAATGGGGGTTATAAATATGTTTTAAAAATTTATTAATTTGTTTTTATTTTGAAAATATTAACAAGTACTCTGACAGTGTTTTTCAAGGTAGTTAAGACACCTGGTGAAAAATAAAAAGTGTTTCTCAAATGTAGCAGGTGATATAGTATTATTGAAAAGTTAGTTGTATGTCAGTCTTTACAAAGTGTATATACTTCTTTATGTATCAAATGGTAATGTGTAATATTGAGCATATTCCAAAATTCACATTTCTGTTCCACCATTTTTATTACCTTTTAATTATTGTGATGTGTGTTTCTAGTTATTCATTTGCTGGAGGGTTTTTTTTGTTAATGTAAGCTCAAGCTCTATTAACACCCTTCACTGAATTAGAGGGAATCGGAATGAGAAATGCCCTATTGGGAAAACTGTACCAAGAATATATAAAGGACCTTTTGCCTTTATGTATTTTCTAGCTGCTGGCATTATCCCATTTATGTATTTATAAAGTGCTTAAGAGTTTTTAAACTGTTCTGTTAAAGAGAAATAGCAGGCTAAGAGTTGTACTATTAGTATGGATCAAGCCTGATCTGTATTCTTACTTAATGTGGAGATGTGAGAGTTCTTGCAATTGTAAAATGATTTCTTAATTCTGGCTATGTCCTTGGAGTGCAGTTATCCTCAGCGTTAAAAAAAATAGATTCATTTTTATGTGTGACTACTGTGTAGAATCCTGTGCTTTGTATAATAAATCACAGAATCACAGAAAGGTTAGAGTTATGAGAGACCCATAAGATCATTCAGTTCCACACCCCCTGTAGGCAGGGACACTTTCCACTAGATCAGATACATCAGAAACCTGACCAACCATGTCTAGAACGTTACTATGAATGGAGTTTTTGCATCTCTGGACAACCTGTACCAGTGTCTGCTAGCCTCACACTAAAGGTCTTCCTAATCTCTGAGCTAGTTCTCTTATCTTTCAGTTTTAAACCATTACTCCGTGTCCTCCTACCCCCTACCCTTGTAAAAAGTCCCTCTCCAGCTTTCCTATAGGCCACCATTAGGTACTAGAACGCTGCTATGAGGTCCCCTGAGAGCTTTTTCTTCCTCAGGCCGATCAACCACAACTCTGTCAGCCTGACTTCATAAGGCAGGTGCTCCAGCCCTGTGATACTTGTGCCCTTCCTCTGTTATCAGCAAACTTGCTGACAGTTACTCAATACCTGAGCTTTTCTCCTGTAAGTAGCATAGCATAAAACATCCATTAATATATTTAGCTATGAAGCAACATCTGATGCTGGTTTGTCTTACAACATGCTGCAGATGTATTTTTATTTATATTTTGGAAAATCAGCTGTAAATAAGTGTCAGGTAAAGTTTTCATTCCTTTTCCTTTCTTATGGTCTCATAGATTGATTATAAAAAATAACTTGGGGAGCAAAGTGCACCACATATTTCATTCTGTGAAAATGATCAATTTAAGTACGGTATAGATGATGGAAGGGGTGACACCTGAATTTTTAGCAGGGTTGGTTGCAACAGGACAAGGGGTGATGGTTTTAAACTGAAAGATCATAGATTTAGACTAGATATAAGAAGGGAATTTTTTTACAGTGAGGGTTCTGAGTCCCTGGAGGCATTTGAGTTTCTTTTGGATGGAGCTCTGGGAGATGTCCCTGTTCATTTCAGGCTGATTGGACTAGATTACCTCTGAAGATCCCATCCAACCCCAAACTTCTTAATGATTTTATGATAGTAGCATTCCAGTAATAAAAACATTTAAACCAAAATAATTTATTAGTATCATCTTTTTGGAGATGTGTAGTGTCTTTTGAAAGACATATGACAACCACATATTGTTTTTCAGAAATGTAATCTGCAATACTGTGTAGCTGAGCTTGAGTCACACTTAGGAGAGTGGAAGAGAAGGGAACCCAGTGGATTTAACAGAAACTGGTTACAGTATTTACTTTCTGTAACTTCAGTCTCTGGACATCTCTGCACAATGTATATGAACATTTGTTTTTGAGACCTCTTACTCTTCTTTTTCTGTTATTTTTCTTTCTTTCTTTTTTTTAGAGTATTACAATAACACAATATTTCACCGAGTGGTGCCTGGCTTTATAGTGCAGGGAGGTGATCCCACTGGTACTGGATCAGGTGGAGATTCAATCTATGGAGCTCCCTTCAAGGTAAGTATCTGTATGTCATATTCAGTAATTTGTGGTTATTCCTATAATGTTAAGTTGGGATAAAACAATATATTAGAATATTAGAACTGCAATATCACAGACATACAGTTGCTTTCACAAGCAACTTTAGTATTTTTTGAACGTACATTTTTGAATGAGAAGATCTTAAACCTATGTGTTTTGGTATTATGATAAATATTACCTTACTATCATGGACTTTACAAGGGACAATGAGTAGTTCTTGATTTGTGGAAAATTCAGATGCAGAAATCTGTATTGTGTATGTGCATTGTATCCCATGTAGCAAGGATCTCTAAGTGTTGTATGTACATGTCCATTGGTATTATTGGTACCAGCATGGCTTATTAACCTGGAGACTGAAATCCTAAATGAAGTTACATGTGCACAACAGCTGTGCTGTGCTCTGCCTGCCTCTTTTATTTCACATGAGGTAAAGCACCTTCAACTCATAAACGAAAATGCATAGCCTGTCTCTGGGTCTTCCATGCTGCTAGAGCAGATTCATACATTTAACACATGCTTGAGGTTTTCTTGAAGGGGTACCTGAATAGAGAACAAAATAAATGTTACCAATATTGTAATAGCATCACTGCTGAAATTAGTGTTACGTTACTATTACAGTGCTTAGAATTGCATTACTATCATGTGATTAACATATTACTCATAGCTTTCACCTTACTTTGAAAGCAGTCTTATTCTAATTTCTGTAATACAGAAATTGTTATTCTGATGGATTTCTGCCGAACTGTACTATTACAAGTCATTACTGAGCTAGCAATTATTTTACATGAATAAGGACTTTTATCCTAAATACAGTGGTTAAGAGTGATGGTTTTACAAGAAATAATATGAATTAGAATTACTTCTAGAGATGCTTTGTTATTTCTTAACATTGGGGAGATAATAAATTCTAACAAAAATAACTGATAATTGCTTCTTAGGCAAAAATTGGCAAAAGAGGAAGCAAACCAGAACTTAAAAGTTACTATTAAATCATGTGTCTGTTACTGTTATACTAGTTTCTAGTTGCTTTTGTATTGGTGTTTGTTGATTATGTGTTTATAGTTTCTTTTGAAAGAGGATGGTTTGCTTATTTGCATAATTATAGGCACTAATAAGAAAAAGCATTAACTAAAAGTACTACTTTCCAATGATAATTGGAGCTTTTAAATACAACTGTGGCATTAAGTTTTGTAATACTTCTATTAAACACTGCATTTGAAACAAGATTAGCAGCCTATTTTCTGTGTGTACAAATTGATGTAAATACTTAAATTCTGTTCTTTTCTGTGCTTGTCAGGATGAGTTTCACTCCCGGCTGCGATTCAATCGAAGAGGACTTGTTGCTATGGCAAATGCTGGTCCCCATGATAATGGGAGTCAATTTTTCTTTACGTTGGGTCGTGCAGATGAACTTAATAACAAGCACACAATCTTCGGAAAGGTCTGTTCAGTGGACTAGAGACCCAGTCTGAGTTTGGCAGAAGCTACTCATATACTCATGAGTATCATATACTCATGAGAAGAACTCATAAGTTCTTTTTCAAAAGTTATTTTGGTGTTTCTGCTACATGCGTTTTAGATTTATTTCTCTGCTTTCTAAGCTGTTTCCATTATTTTTGTATCTTGCATCTGGCAGAAATGTTACTGTGGACTGTTTCCCATAATTATCTGCTTTGCTATTCTTATTTGTATTTTCATATTGTGCTTCCTTTTATAATCTTATTGTTAGGCTTTACATAATAATTGCATTGCATCTTGCAGAATGATTGTAAAAGGACTTTCAAACCTGTTTTATAAATTTGACAGGTTACAGGGGATACAATATATAACATGTTGCGCCTTGCTGAAGTAGAAGTTGACAAGGAAGAGAGACCTCTCAGTCCACACAAAATACGAAGTAGTGAGGTATGTTCTTGATTGAAATTTTTAAATACTAAAATTCTTCTGTTCATAGTGTTTAGAAAACTGTTCTTGTATGAAAACCTGGATGTTGTCTTGTATAATACTTTAAAATAGGTATTAATTTCATTGTAACAAAATCCATTAGTGTCTAAAATTAACTTTTTTAACAGGTTTTGTTCAATCCTTTTGAAGACATTGTTCCAAGACCAAACAGAAAGCTAAAGGAGAAGCCAGAAGAAGAAACTAAAAAGTCTAAAGTAAAAGGCACAAAGTAAGTATGTAGCATAAATAAATGATGGTTAGTCCTCTTTCAATTTTAATTTGCATTTGGTGTGTTTATGTTCCTGGTTTTGAAACACAAGGCTTTTCCAAAATGCATAGAGGAAAACATTCTCTGTTTCTGAGGAGGTCATACAAATCTGATTACTCCCATTGAAGGGATTACTTTGTATCCACTGAGCTGTAACTCTCTTATGAATGATGGTAGTTTATTCTGGAAGAGGTAAAAAGTAATTTAAGCCTTTTACATGGGCAAGAATGTGCAATCATTCTTTTGTGACTTAAGTGACACTGACGTTAATGTGTACTACTAACTAGATCAGTTTATTTGTTTGTTTTGTCAGCTATCAATTCTTGCCCACAAAAATACTTGGCAAAAGGCAGGCATTTTGGCATAGGAAATTTTAGTTTTGGTGAGTGAATTTGGTAGTTGTAAACATATGGTGAAAAATAATAGGGTATCTAAAGTGTGTGTGTGCTATCAGTTCTGGTGGACAAAAATACAACAGACTCATTCCTCCGCAGTATAAACAGTTAAATTATTTTGAGAAAGGGACAGTACTAAATCATTATTTCCCTTGATTGCATTCAGTGAATGTGTATGCCTGTGATACCTTTCTGAGCCATCATATCTTGAAAACTATACAATCATTGAGTCATTTAGATTGGAAAAGACCGTTGGGATTACGGAGTCCAACCATCAACCCTACTCTGCAAAGTTCACCTCTAAACCATATCCTCCAACAGTGCACCTAAATGACCTTTAAGCACATCCAGTGACAGTGACTCAACCACCTCCTTTGGAAAATTTGGGACTTGGATGTTGCTCTCTTGGGGAGAAAAAAACCTGATTTAGTCTTAGCTTGTTAAGGATCTGGAGCACTAGTCCTCTCAGGTGCAGCAGGAGGAATTTGTGTTGATTAGCTTGGACGACAGGAAGCTTAGGGGAGACTTTATGTCTACCACTACTTGAAAGGAATTTGTCATGAGGAGAGTGGACAGCCTGTCCTGCCTGGTGGCAGGCAACAGGACTAGAAGAAAGGACATGAAGTCACACTATGGGAGTGTGACTTCACACTATGGGAGTGGCTGAGTGGGAGCAAGAATTTTGTCATTGAGAAAATTGTTAGGCATTGGAATAGGCTGCACAGGGCAGTGGTGTAGTCACCATTCATGGAGGTATTTAAAAGGTTTATAGGCACAGTGCTAAGGGACATGGTTTAGGGGTAATCAGTCAGTGCTGGATCTAAGGTTGGACTTAATCATTGTGAAGGTCTCTTCCACCCAAAGATACTGTGTGAAAAAATGCTGCTTCTGCTTTCAGAGCTGTCAGCATTTAAAAGTCTATGAAAGTTAGACTAAGTAGAGTTTCTTACTCTGTTTTACCATTTTTGAGCAATACGTAGCTATCGTTTTGGCTCAGGAATATAATGGAATGTGATTCTCTGAATATGTATGTTTTATTGCAGAACAGCATATTGTAGTTGTTTGAAATTGTTATGTTTAGCAGGACAGAATGTTTTCGCATTGCATAAAGTATAGAAGTAATATGCTTAATGTTTATGGAATGTTAATTAGGCAGTACTTAATAGAGAAAATATTTTTTTTCACTTAGAAATTTTAACCTGCTTTCCTTTGGGGAAGAAGCGGAAGAAGAGGAGGAGGAAGTCAGTAGAGTTAGTCAGGTATTTTACCAAATCATCCTCATTTTTCTTTTCAACTTTACCTTTTTTGTATGTTTTTTATTTTAAAGCTTTCAAGTTCTTAATCTTAATTTTAATTCATAGTGTTATTGTTCAAAACTCAGATATTTTCATTTTTAAGATTCTACTCTTTTAACATTGGAAAAAAAGTTGTTTTAAATTTTCTAGCTTTGAAGGCATTACTGTTTGTTAGTTTTATATTTCCATACTATTTTCTACTTCCTAGTATGGATCTTTGCAGTTTCAAATTCATAGAGGTGATAGGTACTTTATTTTTCTTCACCTCCTTAATTGTGAGTGTGATTCCATGGTAAAGTAGTCGAGTTTGAAATAGATTAATTTGTTCATTTCCAGTGCATTCTTAGCTCAACTGTCTTATGTATATCCATTCTGTGTGCAAAATGAAAAAAATGTGTGGAAGTGTATTACCATCCTTAAAAACTTCACTATTGTGATTTGTCCACATTTGCAGAGCTAGGGATGTGTAGGTGATCTTTGATGCAACATTTCCTTGCCTGACTTTTCCACTTAAAGAGATTTTTAAACTACCCTTATTTAACAATTTTTCATTCTCATTTCTGCTGCTGCCTGAATGATTTCTTTTTATTTGTATAGTTTGAGTACCTACCAGCTTCAGTTCGGGTCATAGTGCTGAGTCCTGTACCACATAATTAAAAAAATGATCTTCAGTCATTAGTATTTAAACAAAAGAGAAACAACAGAAGTCAGTGGTGATGGACACTATTACAGTGATCAGGCATCAGTTGCCATGATAATACGAGTTTTATTGCAACAGTTGTTCTGTTATTCTTTATTATTTCAACTTACCCCTCAGGGTAACTATGTTTGTCTACCTTAATATCTTCAGTTCTGCTCTTGGTAGATGTCTGATTTCAGTAGTCCATTTATCTCTGTTACTTTTGTGTTCTTGCTCCTTGTGTCAAATATTTGCTTTTCAGTTTAAAATTATCGAACCAGAACACATTTTTCTGGACAAGTCCAGTTTCGGTGGTCTCCTGCTGTTGGAATTTGTGTCTTAATCACACCATATTAACCAGTAGTGAATTTAAGAATGCCTCCTTAAGGCTTTCCTCTGCCTTTACCCATGATGAACAATTTTCATCCTTGCACTACATTTAATCTAGTGAGGGAATATGTTTTACCTTCACTGCGGTGCATCACCAGACTCTTGTTCCTGCGCAAGGAGACTGTACAGAGAAGGATGACTAGGGATATGGTATCTTGAAAATTAATAAAAAAGGAGAGAGGGATGGAACATGAGAAAGATTATTCCCTATTTCCTGATTATTTACATTATGAAAATTAAGACATGAAGATAAATGAGTAAACAAATATACAAAGAAAAATTATTTTTCCCTAAAAATTGTGAACTTTCATACCCCAGAGCATGATTAAAGTGAAAAATAGAAATATTTCAAAGAGATCAAGTAAGAGAATAGGGCCATTAGTGTCTTTTAAATGTTATGGGTCAGATCATGTCTTCTGTATCATTAGTATCTCTAAATGGTTAAGTTACAGAAAGTGTGACTTTCAGAAAGATTTTTTTGTGTGATAGGTTATGGAAAGCAGAGATCACAGGGTTAGGAAAGCTTGTGTCAAAAGTGCAAACGATGCATGAGGAAAAGTGAGAAAAGAGGCACACCAACAAGGGCACAGCTCCTAGGGTATGGATACAGAACATGGAGTTGTTGGTAATGTGGATCCATCAATGGAATCAGCAAACAATAAGCAAGACCAAGGTCCCGGTCCGGAGTGCATCAGGAGCAGCAAAAGATGAGACAGTAGGTGGAGCTAGGGAGAAGCCTAAAGTGAAGGTACCACCAGTCCGTGGAGTTAGACCACAGGTCTAACATAGCTTAGGTAATGAATGTGCTCTCAGACGTGAGCTGAAATTGTGCTTGTAGGCAGAGTTCAAGAACAAAAAATCAATGTCACTAAAGCCATTTGTGTGACTTGGAACTGAAGCTTTGTGTCCAGCATTCTATTTGTCTGTACTTGTTTGAAACAGTTTTCCACAGTTGTAAGCACCTGACTTCTGAAGACAAGAACACAAAATACTTGTTGAAGGGAGTGATTTTGCAACTAGCTGAGTGTGTTAAGTCTATCCAGATAATAAAAATTCAAGTTGTGCTTAAATTAGTAATATTATTATCAACACAACTGCTGTCTTTCTGAAAGTTTTACAAAATGCACTGGAATGGAGATGTTCAGGTCACAATACAGTGTCTTTTAACACATTTCTCATTATGATTTCAGTCTCAAAATTAACTATACTGTTTGTATTAGCATGAAGAATGCTTTTGTACAGCAGTCTTTCTACCTGAAGGTCTTGCCGTGCTAGATTTATTTATCTGCTTGCTCAGTAGATAGTTCCTGATTGATGTATTGCATCAGGTTAATTTCTTTTTCCAGTTTCTGGTTTTTGTTCAAGGAGTCTGATTAGTGTTCTGCCAATTTCTAAGTACTGCTTTGTACCTGATAGTTCTTTGTTGCTGTGTGCCATTATTGAGGGGTCAAGTTCTTAGCTCTTATTGACTGAAGTATGTAAGTGCTAGACCATGTATCTTTATGATGTGTGTTGTATTACAGGTGGTGGTGGGAGAATTAGGAAGAATTTCATAAGGAAGAAACCCCCTTGCAATCTAGTGGGTTCCTCACACTCAAGGGGCTGGGTGTGTTCCTTAATAGAAGTGCCAATTATGAGTGGCTTGATAGAACTTCAATATCAGAAGTTATAAAATAACATTTATTCACATATTCAACATTATATAGATTCGTGTGATTGTCAGGGAGAAATTAATTTGCAGAAACTAGTATGTGCCTTTAAGGGATACAGATGGACAAACCACTGTATGAGATACATGCAAATACAAACATGAAGGTGGGTTTCTTACCAACAAAATTCTGGGGTTCGAGAGGAGGGAGGAAAATGCCCTTTAGCATTATTTCATTGTCAGGTCAGCTCTTTTCTCCTTCCCTCCTGATTAAGTACTCCAGTTCCCCAAAGACTGAGATTTTATATTGTGTTGTACTACATGTGTGTGTGAAGACACTGTAGACAAAGAGGTTTGTTGGTGGAGGCAGAGTTTCCTTGGGTGTAGCAGTAAGCACAAAGATCTTGATGAGCAGTTTAGCTTTTGGCTGTGTTATTGGGACTCAGCCATTGTGTCCCTCACTCTTCCAGTAAGAGAGATTAAGTCCATCCCTTTGTGTCAATACAGAGCCTCAGCTTGGAGCCTGAGCTCCCTCAGGCAGCGTCTAGTTTAGACACAATTCAGTGAATGCTTATCTTTCTGTTTACTTGGCTGAGTACCTTCTGTTTGCTACCTGCTTACATATGCTCTGTTCCCCAACAGTGTGTAATGATTGTGATAATTAAAGAATCTTTCTTTAATCCTTAAGAGCATTGCTATTACAAAAAAAATCCTTCTAAATCCAGGGAGTTGGTAAGGTGCACCTCTTTCTAGAATGTGTTCTGTGTTCTGCTCAAAGTGTTTATGCTTACCTATTAGGCTAAAGCTGACAAGAACAAGTTATCCTTTTCTTACTATGAATCTTTTCCACCATCTGTTCTCTTAAACACTGAAATTTATAATACCTTTTTTGTAAATTTTATTTTTTTAACAGAGCATGAAAGGAAAAAGTAAAAGCAGTCATGATCTACTGAAGGATGATCCACACCTAAGCTCGGTTCCTGCTGTCAAAAGGTTAATATGAGATTTCCAATTTCCAGAACAGATTAACTTGCAGGATGTTAGACCTGATTAGCATAACATATAGTCGTTTGTTTGTTTGTTACTCTTCAAGAAATTAAAAATGATGTTGATGAATCAGGCCAGATGTTACCAGCATTGGCCATCAGTGGGTGCTCAACAAAAGAAAAAAAGCAGGGTAATGATAATGTTTACCTGAGTAGTCTCACAACCTCCATCTACTTTCAGGTCAGGGGACTTTAAAGAGTTTGATGTGGTTCATCTTTGTAGTAATACCTATGAGAGTGCTCTCAAAGTACTTAGTGAGTCTTACCACAATTTTTTTACGTTCACACACTCCTGCCTTTTGCAAAAAAGTACTTCCCCTTTTTGTTCTAAACCTGGCTGCTGGCACTTGATACATTCTAACTCTTAGTCTGGAACAGACAGTGAGCAGTCAGTCCCTTTATGCTCTTCCTTACCTTAGACCGATTGTAAAGTCTACTCAGCTTTTCTTCACACAGAAAGTTGTCTGTAACTGTGGTTATTCTTGTTGCTCTTCTCCACCCTAGTTGTGTTCTAAAATACTAGGTTTTTTCCCAAACCTAAAAACCATTAAAAATTAGATGGATTATAAATATGTATGCTTGTGTAAAGATGGTCTCAGTTTCTTTTATTTCTTTCTAATACATTTTTGAAGGACATGTTGCAGTGTTTCACTACCCTCATTGTAAAAAATAACTAGTTGGAATCTACTTTCTTCTGGTTGAAAACCATTGTCCCTGGTTCTTTTGCAACAGGACTGCTAAAAGTTCTGTCACAGTCTTTCTTATCTGCCCTTTTCAAGAATTGAAAGCTGCAGTAAGGTCTCCCCAGAGTCTTTTGCTTCTCTAGGCTCAACAACCTGGACACTGTCAGCTTCTTGTCACAGAGATGTGTTCCAACCCTCTGGTCATTTTTGTGGCCTCCTCTCGACCTGCTCTAACTGTCTTATGTCTTTACTGAGTTGAGCTGCAGTTGACATCTCACCAGAGCAGACCTCAAAGCCTTGATTTTAGGGACTCCTTGTTTATCTAATGTGACTAATTTTTTGTTTTAAATGTGCAGTGGGAAATCTTGAAAAGTCTCTGTTATTACTAGTTTGGGATAAACAGAGTTTGTATTAACCATAGTATATTCAGATAGTTACTTTTTCAAGATACTGAACTGTAGTTGTATAACAAAAATTTTGATGTTAATCTGAGTCATATCACTTGTCGAACTTGTTTATGAAAAAGATTTTCCAAAATAAAGACTATTTGCAATGTTAGAAATAGTTTGATTTATGAGATCAAAACCATCCATCTGAAATGACTGCTGTTGTTTCTTTTCTTTTAATGTATATGCTAATATTTTGTCTGGTTAGCTTTAGATATGACTAGGATTTATTCAGTGTGTGGAAGAGTGTGGTTTTATACTGTGTTTTTAAGCATTTATGACAATGAAATCATAGAAAATATTATTGATACTTTTGAGATGAGAATGATACAACTAACTAGACTGATTGAAATTTGAAATAGCTAACCAAATTAATTTTTAATTCAGAAACTGGTTTTTTTAGACAATTTTAAATAACCTCTGGTACTTCAAAGTAGTTTTTATTTTTCTTCTTTTAGTGAAGCAGCAACTGAAGAAATGGATTTAAGTGAGGTAAGTAGCTTTTTTTTATATACAAATGAGTCTTTGGATTTTACTGCATGCAAATTGGATTTTCTTAGGCAAAGGAATGCTACTGTAGAGACTTAGGCAAACTAGTACAAGTCAGATTTCCAGCAAAAAAAGCTGAAGGCCTTTTTGGAAGTCGAAGGTTTGACCATTGTGAAGATCCACAGTAGAGTAGAGTTACTACTTCATATTACCTACTGCATTTTGTAAAAACTGCTTACCAGGTGTTTTCTTCAACAGATAAGGTGTTCAGAAGTACCACAGATTCACAAAACATTAATAAAAGCTCTGAAATATCTTATGAATTTGTGTAAAATGTAACTCTAACACCTGTGTGTAAATCTGTATATGAGTGAGAGTCATGTTAGAAAGATTCCTTCAAGAAAACAGCATTTCAGTGAGTACCACTTAAATTGTTTTCATTAAGACAGGCTCTTCTGAAAAAGTGACAAAAATCTGAATAAAATATTACCGAGCAGTAACATTCAACCAAACATGGTATGATATTTTAATTACAATGAGTTCATACATGTTGCAGAGTATGTTTACTGGTTAAGTGTCTGTCTTTGCCTACAGCCATGGATCATGGTGGTACCCTTTTTTTATTCCTATTGAGGTAAGGATGTAGTATGTGACTAGCAATGTAGCCTCCCATTTTTCAAATAAAATAATGACAGGTTTTATTTTCCTTATCTATCTGCAGTACACAGGTACTGCACTGTTGTTTATTGCACTGAGGAAATGAAGGAATATTCAGCCTATCCTATTCTTGTGCCTAAAAAGCTGTAAAAGCTGAAAAGCTGTGCTTCCACCTTGTTTCATCTTGGTTTCCTAGGCATGGCTATGTGTTTGGGTTCTTGTACTTTTCTTTGCAATTCTGCTGTGATACTGTGAAGTTTTCTGAGAATGGTATTTAATAATTCTTCAGGTGTTCAAATAGACCTCTTCTAAGTGAACTGGATTCAGGGAGTACAGAACAGGGACATGTTAGTTGCATTGTTTTAAATTTGTATTTCCTGGCCTAATTAATCTGAATGCTATTATAGTAATGTCAGTAAGTATGAAATAGGAAGACTTGTTTTTTTTTAAAGGTACTCCCCTTAGATTTTAGTTCGTTTACTGATCTTAGGTAGAATCTATTATTTCAGGCAGTTATGTGAGCCCTGTAAAATCAGAGTAGTATTTTATCACCTCTCTTGAATTTGTTTCAGAACACACATCACAAGATCACAGGTTTAACACATCAATAATTTTATAATCATGTTATGAGCAAATAATTCTCCCCGATTTCCCTGCTTTGCCTACATAACAAGCCCTCAGTGTGACAGAGAAATTTTTGTTAAATTTTATGAGTGCGTGACTATACTGTTGTAGTAGCTTGCATGCTATTAAATATGATCCAGTTTCTCTTACTGCATTCCTGAAGGCCGAACATTTCCTGAATTAGGAGTTGGATCCTTTCTGTTACCATTACTTTGTTACTATTTGTTAGACCTCTTTTTGTGCTTATATAATTAGTGGAAACATCATACAAAATCTGTTCACAAGACACAGGATTTTGTCCCAACAGTTTCCTCTTCCTGCAAAACTTGTTTTCCACTCCCTGTTTATCAGTACTACACAGAAATACTGTTCAGTGAACTATGTAATTAAAGCTTGATATCTACCCCCCTCAATTCAATAATGTTCTCAAATAGCTGTATCATAGTGCATAGAGTAGTCATTAGTCATTCTGATGCAAAATCACTTACTATATTTTTATTTCCAGAGCAAAAAGAATAGGTCAACTCCACTCAGCTAGTAATACCAGCAGAAACTAATACAGCTTTCAGGCAGTTTTGCATTTCTCTGTCACTAGGGGAGCAGCATTGGCCTACTAAACAGTGGTTTTCTGTCTGTTGTGTAGCCTGCTCTGAGTGGAAATGTATTAAATCTATTAGTTGGTAATGATAATCCAGAATAATGAGAGTCTAAATGACACAAGATAGGATGGAGGTAATGATACAGAAAAGAACAGAAACATTGTGTTGATCCTGTTTATAATACCACATACGGAACTCCCTTCTGTTACTCAGATTTCTGTAATTTTAAATTGGTTGCAACTTAACCATTGTCATTTTTGTAGAGTTGTCTTAATTTTTATTCTAGAAATCCTTGTGTCACACTCATGTTTCAGTGAAATGCTGCCTAAGCCCTAGCCAACTCTCTACCAGGACTGTTGACTCCTTAACTGTCACAGTCCTGTCACATTCCTTTTCTTGACAACAGTGTCTTGGGGCAGAATCCAATCTCCCTAATACTTTTATCAGTTAAGAAAGTCCTTCAGAAAGTTTCATAATGTCTGACAAACAGTAACTTTCTGGAAACTAAATGACATGCTGATCCTGTTCTGCTTTTCTTTCCTGCTATGTTAAAACATACAAACAACCTACAGCAAGCTTTCGCCTATTTCATTGACAGTCAGTTAATTCGTGACTGGTCTTCCATTGTCTAAGATGTAGACATCTTATTGTGAAGAGTCCTGAACAATTACTCAAATGCAACATCTGAAATCTAGCTCATTATTTTTCTCTTTTATTCCCAAAATTGTGTCTCTTTCTACTTTTATTTTTCTTTCCTCATGGTCTTTGTGCTACTCTTCTTCCTACCTCTCAGTCTCATCCAAGACATGTATATTGTCTTCAGAGTATGCTACTCCAAGTGCTGACATTATAGTAGTTCCCTGCCTACAGTACAGTCCTCTGGAATATGGCTTCTAAGTCTTTCCTTTCTCTCTGTACAGTTAAAATTACAGTTATATGTAGTATCTTATGTTTATTCTTTAGCTAATTAGTATTACTCCAAAATAAATACAAAAAGATGAGCTGCCTATTCTTTTAGCTGATAATCCTTCCATTAAGATTCATTTAGGTTTCCTTCTTCAAGGAATGAGGCAGTCAAATGTAGATCCATTATCTTGTCAGGCTTCCTGTCTTGTAACTGAAAATAATTACTTATTTCTCCCTCCAAATGTCTTTGAACCAACATGGTTTATCCCATTTTACCTTCCTCTGCTAGGACAGGAAGCATAATTAGATTCCACAAGGTTTCATAGCTTCTTCTGATCAATATGGTTGTTTTAAATTCCCTCATGGAGACTGATGGGCAAACCTCTTCCTTCTCATTATGACCACAGTGTAACTCTGTTAAGAAGTTACTAATTAGCTCTGTTTCTCTTTTACTGGAAAATGAAGAAACTGTGTAGCGTATCAAATTTTGGCTTCAGAAAGAATGAGACTAATACCATGTTGCCTTGAGGTCTTTCACAGAATTACACAGGTTGGGAAAGGCCTTCAAGATCTTCAAGTCCAATCTTGACCTAACCCTACTAACAACCCAATGTTAAACCATGTTCCTGAGCACCACATCCAAATGATTTTTAAACATATTGAGGTATGGTGGTGCAATCACCTCTTTGGGGAGCCTGTTGCAGTGCTTATTAACAATCCTGACTGTAAAGAAGTTTTTCAAGATATCCACCCTAAACCCCATACCATCACAGCTTGAGGCCATGTTCCCTCATCATGTCACCAGTGAGAGGAGATCAACCCCCGTCTTGCTACAACCTCCTTTCAGGTATTTGTAGAGAGCAATAAGATTGTCCCTCAGCCTCCTTTTCCCCAGATGAAACAGACCTAGCTCCCTCACTTCATCCTTGTAGGGTATGTTTCCAAACCCTGTGGTCGTCTGCAGACCTGTAGGAGTTTACAATCGAGAGTGTAGTATTAGTTTTTGAAAACCGTACAAAAAAAGATATAATTTGTTTATGAAAGAATACTGAATTACTAGGTTTTTTGTTTCCCCTAAAGCAAATATGGAGGTATACTTCGAAATGACTTTTTTTTTGTAAGGGAATATCTTTGTTAAAAAACATTCTCTATTAAAAAATAAACGCTGAAGGAGAATTTTTATGATTCTAAATCAATAAAGGAGGAAGAACATGATGAAGATGCCTATAGCATAGAAGGTGAAGCTGCTAGCAACGAGAGATTTCAAATAAAAGAACACATTGCTAATAAGTTGAGAATTGACACAAGTGAAAATGCTAAACAGCAACTTAAAGATGAAGAAGCTAAGACAGAAAAGAAAACAAGTAGTCGAAGGTAAGCATTGCTCTTTTTGTCATTCTTTTTTCTCTTCAACTTGTTTACGGTTAGATTTTTCTGTTCCTTTTCAGTTTTGTGGTTACTACATTGATAGGCTACTGTTACATTAAAATCATTCCCCTGCCCCTGCATACCTCTTGATTGTGGAAGCTGCAAGTGCCTGTTTCTTTCTGAATTTTTAGTTTAATCTGTTGGTTGGGTTGAACAATTAAGATATACCATCTATAGGAATTGTATTTTTCCCTGTGAATAATAAATTAATAATAATTTTATGTATTTATTATGTGTTACTTTTATTTTTCTACACAGTTGTAAGGTTGAATTTTGTAGCTTCCTTATTTATGGTGACATCATGGTGGTCATCCTAACGGTGGTCGTCAGTCCACCACAAATTATGTTTCTGTAGCAGTATTCAAATCTTTGCAGACTTAAAAGCATGAGTTCCAGTAATGCTAAACAGCTGCACCAGCCTTTGTGAACATCTATATTGAGTAGCACTCAATTTTCAGTGAGTTAATTTGTTTTCTTGGAATCTTGTGTCTTTACAGTCCATCTTCCAGAACATGTTTGAGAATTTCAGTCTAATAATACTTACTTTGCACAGAAACAGAAGTTACTGAACAGTTATGAGTGGCTGTAGTTTTGGAGTTATGAATTTGAGTGTGCAAGTTCACTTATTCAGTGAAACTTTCTGGGGAGGGTAGAGTAATTAATTGAGGGCTTAACTCTGCACAGTTGTCATAAATAGCTTCCTGATTAAATTGAAATTATTCAGGTTCTGCCTGTACTAAATTCTGTGTATGTAGTAGCTGTCTTAAATTCTCTCTCAGAACAGTTTCCTGAAATTGAAACAATCCTTTTGTTTTCTTGCTGGTTTCCCTCCCTCTCTGTTTTGCCTCACTCATTCCCTTCCCATTTTGCCTCTTCAGCTTCCACCCATTCTGTTTTCCTTTCCCATTTCCCCGTTTTATCTTCCTGTTGTAATAACAGTATACTTTGAAGTAAAATACATATTGAAACTATATCTGGAAAACAAGGTATAACAAACAAAATCAATTGTTTTACAGTCATCAGAAAGTCACATATTTGACTTGCACTGCTTGCAGATTATTCTAGTTTTATGTGACTGCACATAACTGTTAAAAATCAAGAAGATATACTTTAAGTAGGAGCTGTTGTTAGTTACGGTGAGCATTCAATTACCATCTTAATTTTAATGCAAAACTAATTATTAAAAGAAAAGGAACATCACAACCTGACATTTGCAACTGTGTAAATATTGGAATAATTTTAAAATTTTATTTTCTGAAAGAATTTGAATATGATTTAAAATGTAAGATTATTAAGTTTCAGACATTTCATATGAGGTAGTGTTTTTAACTTCGTGTATCTTTATGTTTAGAAACATAACATGCTTATAGAGTGGAAAAAGCAGTTGTGTTATCTTGGATAATCTTTCAGTATTCATGTATTAAAATGTACCAGCTGTGTTACTGTTTGCCTGCCTTCTTTGAAGCAATGAAAACCCCATTGAGAACATAGCCAGAAAAACATTTTTTATTTATGACTTTAAGTTTTAATAGCTCCAGAAAATATCTTCTTCACTATTGATTTAAATCTAAGGTTCATACCATGTCTACTACAAAAGCCTTTGTGATTAGAGCAAATCTGAGCAGGTACTAGTCAGTTCTGTTTCAGGCTTAGAGAATGTTACTTCCAGAGTTCAATTTTGTGTTTGCTGAAGACCAAATATACTTAATAGCTGGAGAAAAATAAGTGCATTTGACAGTAAAAATCCAGCCCAATAACTTAAAAGAATACAGGAAATAACATCTATAATTTAGGTGGGAATTAGCTTTTCCTGTAACAGTATTTTAATTTTAGATAGAAAGAAGGCAACTAATTTTCATGCTGTGTCAAACTGTATGCAGTAAAATTTACACAGGGATGGAAGGGGCCCTCAGAGGCCGTCAAGTCCAACTTTCCTGCTCAAGCAGGGGATACAAATTACTGAAAAGCATAACCACCTAAAAGCCTAAATCAACTAAATAAATACTCATCCAAATGTGTCTTAAATATCTCCAGAGGAGTGACCTCCAAAACCTGCCTTGGTAGCCCATTCCAATGTTTAATCATTGCTGTAAAGAACTTTTTCTTCATACTGAGGTGAACACCATTGAGGTACACACCCATTACCCCTTGTCCTATCTGATGCAATTGAAAAGAGAGCATTCCTTTCTTCTTGACACCCAGCCCTCATGTATTTATGTACGGTAATTAAATCCCCTCATAGCCTTCTTTTGTACAAACTAAAAAGTTTCAATTTTCTCAAACTCTATTCTAGTTGTTCCAGACGCCCAGTCACCCTCGTAGCTCTGCATTGAACTCTCTCAATTAATTCTCTATCCCTCTTGAATTGGGGAGACCAGAACTGGACACAGTATTCCAGGTATAATAAAGCAGGTATAATAACTTCCCTTGATCTGCTAGACACACTTCTCTTGTTACATCTCAACGCCTTATTTGCCACCTTGACTACAAGGGCACCTTTATCATCCATTTTTAGTTTGCTATCCAGAAAAACTCCCAAGATCCCTATCCCCCAGGGTGCTCTCTAGCTGGTCACTACCCAACCTGTATTGATGCATCCTATTATTCCATTATTTGTGTGGTCAGATCTATACATTTATGTTAATCCATCTCTTTTGGAACCATAAATCTGATATTGTTGTAGAACTGTGTAGTGGTATATACACCGCCATAACATTCTTGTTCATGAGCACTATCTTTCTAATTTTTATTCTTCAAATAAAAACCTCCAAATTCTTTTTTTCTGTCACCTAGAACACAGTACATGAAATTTAGTGCTGTGTTTTTATGTCTGTGCTGCATATAACTAAGTGTTGTTTCAGAGAAGGTGTACAAGGTGTCTTCTAAAAACCAGTCCCCTTTCTGGCATCTTTGAAGTTGTGCTGTGTGGCTGCTGTGGAAATTTGTACTATCTCTTGTGTAGACAGTAGAGCCTACAGGAAGTGTATCGAGATAAAGGAGGGTGATGTGTAACTTGGAAACCAAAAACTAGTTAACTGTCTTATGGTTGAGATCAGTGCATAACCCCGGTGGTAAATTACAAGACTATTATAGTATGTTGATTAAAATTGTTCTATGTCAGAATCATAGAAGAGTAAATTGAGGTAGCGTTCTGCCTTAAGTCTTGCAGAAACACTGCTGAAGCAGTTTTATGACTGCAGAACAAAGGATCTCCTGGGCTTCAGTACTTCTGTCTTGTAGGGATTGATTAATCCTGCACCCTAATAGGGCTTCTGATATTAACCATAATATTATTCAATACGTAATGAGAGTAGTCTTCTTGGAAATTAGCAAACTGGTTTTGATTACAGAGATTGGACAAACACAGATTAGTATTTGGTAGCCATATCAGATAGTGGAGGTAAGGATTGAGTACAGAAATTCTTCAAGAAAAGTGGTCTTGTTTTTTAAGAAGTACCTTCATGCACATGACAATCAAATATCTTTAGAATAGCAAAAACATTGCTAAGCAGTTGAGGGAGGTTTCAGAATGGCTGCCCCTTATACTCAATTTTCCCAGTATCTGCTGAAAATACAATACAGCAGAGAGAGAACAGTCCCAGAGGTTCTTGGAGTATGAGGAAGAGAACTTCCTAACACAACTGGTGAGAGAGCCAATGAGGGAAGGTGCCCTCTTGGACCTGCTGCTTATGAACAAGGAGGACTTCTGGGGAGATTGTAGGTTATCTAGGGCACAGTGATCATGAGACAATTGAGTTTTCAATCCTTGTAGAAACAAGGAGAGTGGTCAGTAAAACTGTGACTTTAGACTTGCATAAGGCAAACTTTGGCCTGTGCAGGACACTAATTGACAAAGACCCTTGGGAGGCTGCTCTGAAAGCTGCCAGAGTCCAGGAGAGCTGGACATGCTTCAAGAGAGAAGTCTTAAAGGCACAGGAGCTGGCTGTCTCCATATACCAAAAAAGGGCCGCCAGGGAAGGTGACCAGCCTGCTTGAGCAGGGTACTTTTGCAAGAACTCAGGGGGGAAAAAAGTGTATCAACTTTAGGAAGAGGGCCAGGTGACTCAGGAACTGTTTACGGATATTGTATCATAGTAATGGTGAGGCTGGAAAAGACCTTAAAGATCATCCAGTCCAACCTAAAGCCAACCAAGTAAACCTAAACATCTGACATCTAGGTAAGGTCATATAGAAAGAGAACTAGAGAAGCAAAAGCTCAGTTAGAAGTTAATCTGGCAAAGTCTGTTAAGGATAATAAAATGTTCTTTCATAAACACATTTAATAACAAAAGAAGGGCCAGGGAAAATACTCCTTATTGGATGAAGGGGGAAACATGGTAACTGAGGACAGGGAAAAGGCTGAGGTACATAACACTTTCTTTGCTTCAGTCTTCAACAAAAAGCTTGGCCATCATCAGGATAACTGGGCTCCTAAATTGGTAGACAGGGATGGGGAGTAGAACATCCTTCCTGTAATCCAAGAGGAAATAGTTAGTGACTTGCTGTGCCACTTGGATCCTAGCAAGTCTACAGGTCCAGATGGGATTCATGCCAAGCTGATTAAGAAGTTAGCGCAGGAGCTAGAAAGCCACTCTCCATCATTTGTCACCAGTCCTAGATAACTGAGGGGGGGCCCAGATGATTGGAGGTTGGCCATCCACAAGAAGGGGGATCCAGGCCTCTCAGCCTATCCTCAGTGCCTGGCAAGGTTATGGAGCAGATGATCCAGAGTGCCACTGAACAGCAGGTACAAGGTAATCAGGGGATCGGGCCCAGCCAGCACGGGTTTAGGAAAGGAAGGTCCAGCCTAATAACTTGATCTCATTCTGTGACTGAATGAGCGTCCAGCTGGTTGAGTGGAAGTCTATGGATGTTGTCTACCTAGACTTCAGCAAAGTCTTTGGCACAGTCTCCCACAGCATCCTCCTGGAAGAGCTGGCAGCCCGTGGCTTGGATGCGTACACCCTGTGCTGGGTTAAAAACTGGCTGGATGACTGGGTTGTGGTTGTGAATGGTGCCACATCCAGTTGGTGTCCAATGAGCAGCGATGTTCCCCAGGAATCTCTGCTGGGCCCAGTTCTATTCAACATCTTTATTGGTGACCTGGAGGAGGGGATTGAATCTCCCCTTAGTAATTTGTGGATGACACCAAACTGGGGGTAGTGTTGGTCTGCTAGAGGAGAGGAGGATGCTGCAGAGAGATCTGGACAGGCTTGGTCAATGGACAGAGGCCAACAGGTTCCTGCATTTTGGCCATGATAACCCCCAGCAGAGCTACAGACTAGAGGATGAGTGGCTGGAGAGTGACCTGGCAGAGAGGGATGAGGGAATCCTGTTTGACATCCTGCGAAATATGAGCCATCAGTGTGCCCAGGTGGCACAAAAGGCCAGTGACATCCTAGCTTGTATCAGGAATAGTATGGCCAGCAGGACTAGGGATGTAATTCTCCCCCTGTACTGGGCACTGGTGAGACCTCACCTTGTGTACTGTGTGCAGCTCTGGGCCCCTTGCTTCAAGAAAGATGTTGAGGTACTGCATTGGGTCCTGAGGAGAGCAACGAAGATGGTGAAGGGACTAGAGGGAGAGTCTTGTAAAGACAGGTTGAGGGAGCTGGAGTTGTTTAGACTGGAGAAGAGGATACTCAGACAGGACATTATGACTCTATAAGTACTTGAAAGGACATTGTAGACAGGTGAGAGTCAGGCTCATCTCCCAGGCAACTAATGATAGAATGAGAGGGCATAGCCTGACGCTGTGCCAGGAGAGGTTTAGGTTAGGTGTTAGGAAGCCCTTCCTCATGGAAAGAGTGGTTAGACATAGGAATGGACTGCCCAGGGCAGTGGTGGCATTGCCATCCCTGAACTTGTTTAGGAAAAGACGCTGTGTGGCACTTTGTCCCATGGTCTAGCTGATATGGTGATATTAGGTCATAGGCTGGGCTTAATGATCTTGGAGGTCTTTTCCAGCCTCAATAATTCTGTGACTTTGCACATCCTTATTGCAACCTATCTGTCCAGCAACCTGTCCAGTGATCTGTTGAACTCTCTGTTTATAGGAATGATTGCTGGAAACAAATTTGCTTAAGCTGTAGTACAAGGTTTGTAACATGAAGGGAATGCAAAGCTAGAACCTACCCTTGGAAAAGGGATACTCTGTCCAAGCTTGCATGATGTTTATCACATTTTCAGAGACATTTGTGTAGGAATTCTGTGAGGTGGTGTCTCTGCATGTTGATGGTCAGCGTGTTCTGTTTACGGTTACTGTGCTCTTCAGGGCAATAACAACAATAGTACAGCCAAATGAGTTATCTTAGCTCAGAAGAGGTTTTTATGGGATGCTAGGAGCAATAGCCTTGGGAGACACTGCTTAACACAATAAATACATCAATTTCTGGATTTACTGTTTTACAGATAATTCTCTGCTTGAAAAAACAAAGGCATGGTGTTTTTTGTTATAAAGAAGGTATTGCTAACTTTGAGATCTGATGAGATAAAGTAAGATAAACATCAAGTTTAATTGTTTGCATTAGTGACTTTTTTATAAGTGTACTGGAGATGACCAGTAATACTCCCATGGGGCTTTACCACCCAGTGTAGTCCAGATGTGTTTTGATCAGAGCAGAGATGTGGGAGATAAAATACTGAACAAAAAGTTGGATTCACCATACATCACTTGAACATGTCTACTAACAGAGAGCCCAGAAACATCTGATATCTATCAGAATTGTTCATCTCATCAGATATTTAAATGTACTAATAAAATAACTGAGCTTCTAAACATATTTTTTCAGAGTGTTGTTTTCTAACATGCATGACTGCTTCTGCAAATCTATATTAATTTGTGTCAGTCCTGTTTCTTTTGATATAAATTAATCTGTGAAGTCAAAAGCTTGCAATTGTCTTTTAGAGAAACAATATGGGAACAATGGATACGTTCTCAAATTCATAGTACTGAGATCCAATACCACTTGTGAATACTTGGAGTATTCAAATGGTGAAGTTAATATTAGTCATTTCAGTATGCATTTGAACCCTTTGTTTATGTATTTTCCAATGTTGTATTAGGTAGGAAACCTTGGGGAGAAGTATTTCCCAGTCATTCTGGCTAGCCCTTAGGGGAATTCTACAGGTCTGTTGATGGACAAGCTGGAATGTTGGGCTGAGGCCAGTGGGATGAGGTTTAACAAAGCCAAGTGCTGAGTCATATACCCTTTGGTCACAACAAACCCCAGCAGCACCGAAGGCTCAGGGAAGAGGAGAGGTTCATGGAGGAAAAGGACCTGGGGGTATTGGTTGACAGCCAGTTGAACATGAGCCAGCAGTGTGCCCAGGTGGCCATGAAGTACGATGGCATCCGCATCCTGACCAGTACCAGGAAGGTGTAATCAGTAGGAGTAGGAATGTGATTGTGCTCCTGTACTCTGCACTCATGAGATGACACCTTCAGTCCAGTTTTGGACACCACAATGTAAGAAGGATGTTGAAGTGCTGGAGTGGGTCCAGAGGAGGGCAGCAAGGTGGGTGAGAGGTCTGGAAAATGCCCTGTGAGGAGCAGCTGAGGGAACTGGGGTTATTTAGTCTAGAGAAGAGGAGGCTGAGATGGAGACCTTATTGCTCTCTACAGCTACCTAAAAGGAGGTTGTAGCGAGGCTGGTGCTGGTCTCCTCTCCCATATTACTAATGGTCTCGCGTTGAATCAAAGGAGGTTCAGATTTGATATTAGGAAGAAATTACTTAGAGAGTGGTTGGGCACTGGAACAGGCTGCCCAGGGAGATGGTGAGAGTCACCATCCCTGGAGCTGTTAAAAAAGGAGTAGTTACAGGTCTAGGGGTTAGGGAAATGTTGGGATGAGGGCTGGACTCAAATGATCCTGGGGGTCCTTTCCAGTACAGGACACCTGTTTATGTGAATGAATGGAAATTGTTAGAAAAAGAGTTTGCCATCATTGCTAAAGGTAACAAATTCATCAGCATTGCCAGTGATGTAAAATGTAAAATGGTCGTGGCTTTAGATTATCATCTGAATGATTCAAAGTAATCCTTTTCTACTTCGGTAATCAGCGTATTTAAATTTGTTTTCATCCTGTAGGTGGAGCTCGGGTGCTACATGTTTCTGGTTACCGAATTTCTAAAATCACTGCAACTTGTTTGCAAGACATGCGGTGTACCAGTAGAGTACAGTTGATTGTACAGGTTTTCATTGTACAGTAAACAATTTCACTTGCATCCTTATAATGGATGTGCTACAGTAGCAATATGAAATAGGTGTCCAGAATAGCTAACATACTGAGAAAGAAAAGCTCTATTTCTTTTTGTTAGCATCACATGTGTTGTATCTTTTTCTCCCAATAATCCTAAATATTGCAGTTGAACTAAATAGCCTTATTACTGTTATAAGCCATCACTATTATACAGTCATTAGTTTGTTTATACTCTTAAGTACTATTACTCTAGAATAATACTATATACTAGTGACTATATAGTGACTATCTAGAGTAATACTATGTACTAGTGACTATATGCTTTACATTCCTGGTTTTTCATATAGGTATGTTGCTTGTCATGGATAAAACAAATCATCTCATGGTGCTTTAGACAGCTGCTGTGTGTATATGTAAGAAACTATTTGTCTCATCCTCTGAGTCTTAGATAAGCACATCATTACCACTACCTGAACTAGATGGTTTGATTGTTCATCGTATGAATTCTTCAGAATGTGTTAATTCAAGCATATGAACTTTTCTGCAAAGACCAGACAAAGTCATAGGAGATTTATTTCTATGTTGTACAGGTAGTACCTACTCAAATATTTTCAGTGTACATGAAAGCAGTGTTCTTTTACTAGAGGAGCTCTTGGTAGGAATCTGGACAAGACAGCTCAAATAAAGGGATAAAGAGTTTGAAGTATTAGCTGAAAGAGATAAAGAGTTTGAAGTGTTAGCTGCAAGGGAAGGATTGACTTACTCTGTTAATTGTGGTTGACTGTACAGCACAGGAATACAGACAGTTGCTGTCTTGTCACAGTAAACTTATTTTCTTAGTTCTATTCCATAGTTGTAGGCGTTCTTTCTACGTATAAGGCTAAGGCTAAGGCTCTGGAGGGGAGGG
>VZRI01005651.1:33640-58619 GCA_013397515.1 Upupa epops | reverse complement strand
CAGGAAAACGAGGGGGGCTCGCTATCTACTGGGGCTGGCTCTCTACTGGAGTTTCCTGTCCCCGGACCCTGCGGTGCCTAGCTGAAGCCGCTTTCGCGTGCTTTTGGTGCCTCTTTCTCTCTTTCCATTGCTGCCCCTGCTGCTCCACGGCATCCAGACTCTCTCCAAGACCTTCTTCCTCTTGCCCCAAGGTTTCTACTGTTTCCCGCACCGAGGAGAGCTGCTGCTGTGACTGCCCGGCTCCTGGCTGCCGCGGACACTTTCCGGCCGCTCCCTCCTGCCTGACGCTGCTCCATCTGCGCCCGTACCGAGGAAAAGAGAGCCACGTGACCCGCTCCAGGAAAAACTGTACTGAACTGCAGCAGGTTTTACTCTGTCGGGATCCCTAGGACTTTCTTTTGACTGGTTGTTTGGGTGTACTGTTGGGTTTTCTTAGTGTTCTTAATAAAAAATTGTTGTTCCTTTTCCCAAATCTTTTGCCTGAAGGCCTTTAAATTGAAAGAATTTGGTACCTGTCTTCCTAAACCAAGACAATGCTGCAGAGAGATCTAGACAATCGATCAAAGGGCAGAGAGTGGCCTGGTGAAGAGGGACCTGGGAGAACTGGTTGACAATCAGCTGGGTATGAGCCAGCAGTGTGCCCAGGTGACATGAAAGGCACCCTGGCTAGTATCAAGAATAGTGCAGCCAGCAGGACCAGGGGCATAATTTTTCCCCTGCACTCACCACTGGTGAGACTTGACCTCAAGTCCTGTTTACAGCTTTAGACCCCTAGCTTCAAGAAAGATACTGACGTACTGGAGTGGATCCAGAGGAGAGCAACAAGGCTGGTGTACAGACTAGAGGGAAAGTCTTATGCAGAGAGGCTGAGGGAGCTGGAGTTGTTTAGCCTGGAGAGGAGGAGGGTCAAGGGGACCTGATCACTCTCTATACCTGAAGGGAAGTTACAGACGGGTGGGGGATGTGCTCTTCTCCCAGGCAACTGGTGATAGGATTAGAAGACATGGCCTGAAGCTTTGCCAGGGGAGCTAGCTGTACGTTAGATGTTACCACCCTTTCCATGAGGAAATTCTTCGTTAGACATTGGAATGGACTGCCCAGGGAGGTGGTGGAGTCACCATCTGTAGATGTTTAAGAAAAGAATGAATGTGGCACTTAGTGCCATGGTCTAGTTGATGTGGTGATGTTGGGTCATAGGTTAGGCTTGATGATCTGAGAGGTCTTTTTCAGCCGCAATAATTCTGTTATTCTGAGAAAAATACTAGACAGACCTGTAATTTCCACCCACTTTCATATTCTTTGACGCTTAGCTTTCTGTAACTGTTTTAGCAGCACTGAGAGCTTCCTTCTGCCCTCACTGGTTAAGACATTTTGAAGAGCAATTCAACTACCAAATCACTTGACAGAATCTTCTTCAGCCAACCCATCACCTATTTTCCTCATGGACACCTGATACAGTACTTTTTCATACACAGAAAAACATAACTATAAACACAGCCTAGATTTCTTGGCATTAAACAGAACCCTGCCCACTACAAATTCCGCCTCTTCCTCAGAGACACAGTATCAAAGGATCTTTTTCTGCATCTTACAAAGGAGTTAAAAAAAAAAAAAAGCAAAACACTTGGTAATATGGAGTATCTGGAAGATTCAACATTTATCTTTCCTTCCAAGGAATTTTTTACTTTTCCAAGAAATCGCAAGACTGGATAACGTTTATTTGGAAAGGTTAGGTACAACAGCAATGGCAAGTTGCAACTCTTACCAGTAACTTTCTGTAGAAGATGGCTCATTACATCCAAAGAGCAGCATGTGATGGACAGTGTCCATGCTGGCATGAGGCTTAAAGTCAACTGAAAAACAATAAAGATGCAACAAATAAGGTATTCTTATTCTCACAAGAATTTACATAAGCAATGTGCTATTTTAAAATTTGCAATACTAGAAACAAGGCATGTATATCTACATTTTCCATTTTAACATTCAACAGCCTTCCTCCCAAGCAAAAACATGGTACCTCAGTTATTAAGAAAAATAAATGTCACATTCCCACAGAAAATTGCTGTTTTCTCCCAAAAATTAAATATGACAGTAAACATACCAATGTATCCCAAACCGTAAAACTTTAGTGTAACCAGTATGATTTCAACCTGGTTTTGAAATTTGTCCTCGAGATACTGTTTTACAAAAGACTCACTTCTTTTATACTTTGTAATTAAAACTACAAACAAACAGTAAGTTATGAATAAGAGCAACTAACATATTATGCATTAGCAATAGTTTCTTCTAGGATTCCACCTAGTTCACATTTTTGCTGCATCTTTATTGGGACAACAGTTCCAATAAAGGGTAATGACTTATTCTCAGTAGTAGGTCAAAACCTTTGGAAAGTTAAATAAGGTTTGTTTGAAGTCAACATAATGGCAATTAGTTTAGAAATGATATTATTAAAAAGTTAGGTGAAAATGAATGTTCAGCTTCAATAGTCTATTCTTATCCCATGTCACAAACTAAACACTATTTTGGTTTCTGCAGTGCTCATGATTGCATGAGGAAAAGGTACTAACAGCACACTGAATATACAACAATGGCATTTGCAGAAATAAAGCAGGTTGCACTGTGTAACTTTGTTATGTTACTGAAATAATCGGTCAGATGCAGGGAAGGAAATGGATTTTTTCTTCACTTATGCAGAAAACTGTGGAGGGTTTTTAACCTTACCCTACAGCCAAACTTGAGTAATTCCTGGCTTTACATTTACACATGGACTCTAAGTAGCCTCCAAGTAGCCACTTTTCACCTCTCATAAAAGTATTAAGCTGCAAATCTCAACTGAAGCAGTGCTCTGGTCCCACAGTTTGTACATGTATCTGCATTCTGAACTCGGTGATTGAGACAGGTTTCCTGACCTGAATGACAGGAATTATTGTCCTAGTTTCATGAGGGATAAAAAAAATCAAATAGCTTCTAACCCTTTTTATTGAAGCTGAGTTCTGCTTTGAAAATGGAGAAAAATCAGCCAAAAGTTGAGGCATGAAAGTCATATTTTAGCTTGAGAACATAAGACATGGAGTCAGACTATAAAGAAATGAGCGTACCAGAGCTGACGTCTGTAATAGTTTAGGGAAGGGGTTTGAATCGTTTTGGGATGATCCCTGTAATTCTAGCACTGAGAGTTCAACAGACAGTGAAGCAACTTTGCTAAAAAGACAAGAGCTTATTGAATCCATCACCAATAAGAAAAAGAAAAATCCACAAATAAGTAAGAGTCAAAAAGTTAAACCGAATCTGTATCGCAATGACTTTACACACACTGAGAGAAATGGGAGACAGCTAACACATTGGTTTTTGGTCTCAGATGAAAGCTCTGGGATAACACAGTGTACATCAACACTCATAACCACAAGCCACCACACACACACACACACTCTTGCACCCTACTTTCCAGAGGAGAAAGGGGTGAGGGGAGGGTGGTAGGACTAAAGCACAAAATACACATTTGCTTTTTGTGGAAATGTTCGTTTTCCTGATCCTCATGCAGACATCAGCACTCCATGACGTCTCTAGCATACTTCTAGCTTCCATCGGCTTAGGGCTCTTCTTTGAGGCTATAGCAGTGTCAAACATGGAGGATACAACAGAATTCCAGACTCCCTCTCTGTTTGCCAAAGACTTGTGATCTCTCTTTCTCTTTCTTAGTAGATGCTTCTCTCAGTGGTGAAGTCTACCGGATCTTTGCCGGTCCGGTGGAGACAAGCCAACATGGCGCCAGTCACGTGAGGCAACGCCTGTTATGGCAAATAGGTTTTTCCAGGTCTCGTCCAAGGGCCTTCTACAGGCCTTATGCAGAGCCTTTCTTTCTTCTCCCCTGCGGTTAGGCACCAAGGGAGGTAGAGGGTTAAGAACTCACCTCTGTCTGGCATCTTCAAAGGCAATCAAACTGTAGAAGCGGCTGTGGAGGAGGTCCTCTTTCTTCAGCCCACTGCCAGGAGCTGGAATGAGCTGGTGTTGGCTTTCTGCATCTGAGCCCTCAGTGAAAGAGGGGAGGTCTGCAGGTTCACTCTCACCAAAGGGTGTCTAGCTTGTCTCTTTGGCCTCCATGCCCGAAGCTAGGGTGAGCTGGCACTGGCCACAGACCAAAAGATCCGCTCTCTCTGCATTCCAGTTCCCATGCAAAAGAGGGCCATGGCTACTCCTGCAGAAGAGCTGCCACCAGGCTTAGGCTGTTTTGTGTTCCCCTCTTCGGTGGCAGGGTGTTGAGAGCCATTGCTCGTGCCCCCCCAGCTGCTCCAATCCTTGGAGGGGGCTTGGGGGCGCTCTCTTGCAGAGGAGCTCTCTGTCTCTCAAGACGTATTGGACGAGAAGCAGGAGAAAGGTGAACATGGTGCAGAAGACAATGAAGAAGCAGGAAGTACCTTCCCTTTTATAGACTGTCCACCAATCAACTCTAGAGTCTAGACACTGATGCAGGTCTGATAGGAAAACTACCTACACATTCAAAATAAAATGCTTTTTCAGTATAAAAATAATACTTGAAAATTTGGTAATTTTCAAACTATGACAACATCTTCTTCTGAGAAGAGGTGCACCTACATGTAATTAAAAGGTAATTTGAGTACCACATATGAATTCTGAAGTCATAAAACCACCATGATTAAAATCTACATAACATCTATGTACAGACTACATAACATGTTTTTTTTTTTCTAGCAAGCATAGTCTACTAACTTCATAGTTTAAAATACTAATAAATATTGTGACACAGAAAGACATTTATTTCCAGATGCTTTCATTAGTAATAATTAGTAGTGAAAATACAGTTAACTTTACTTGAGACAGCCACTGTGCATTTCATACACACCTCCTATTGTACATTACAGGTATTTCAGGTGTTTGAAGTTATGAAGGCATTTATGGGAAGTTCACAGATGTGAAATTTAATGAACTTTATTGCTGAACTTGACACCAGTACAAGACACATTTCAAGCAACACCTTAGAAGAGCATCTTCAATAAAAACAAAACTAAAGTTTAGTCATGTTATCTGCTAAATTCACCACCAGTCCTGCTTGCTTTTTATTCTGTTACTACTCTCACATCTTGTGTATTTACTGATGTTTCAAGAAGTATTTTATTCTCTCCACACAGTGCCCATTACAATGACATTTTACTGCACAAAATGGGACATTTAGGCACTATTATAAAACATATTACACATAGCTTCCTATATATTACTTTTACCAATAGAAAATAACCACAGCGAAGTACAAAGTAGTATCAGATTTCTGTGTGAGCCACTTCACAGTATTTTAGCTTACGTACTTCATCATCGTTTCTAAAGTAAGAGCTGAAAAGCCTCTCTCTACCCCTAAGCTTACAAAAGCTTTGTACAGTCAGTTACTCGGTTCCTGTAGAGCACATCAAGGCTTACACAATTCCGAACAGAAGGTAAAAAAAGTAATGAAAAGAAATCCAACATTGTAAAAGCCATATAAATTAGCATGGGATTCAAGACAAATGCAGTATCAAAGGCTTAAAAAATTTCAAATAAAATCGTCATAATCCCAGTTGACGGTCTCCATATTTACAATACTGAACAGAAGATAATGCGATAAATATTTTTTATGCATGGAGAAGTACTACAAAATGATTACTCAAATAACAGTAATAGTTTCAGTATGTATAGTAAATCCAAGTAAAGTCTGATTTATTTTCCTAGACAAGTACTAGTTTGAATTACAAACTCCAGGAGAAACAGGAATGAAGAGAATAACATAGCAATTTAATCTTGAACATTAGTTAAGCTATATATACAGAAACTTAATTTCTAAAAAGTTAATCTTCATAAATAACAATTCAAACATATCAAGTCTATACCTTTTAAAAAAATGCAATGCTATCTTCTCTGTAATGGGATTAACTTTGAATACATCTATCAACATACCTGTGTCCTTACTTCAGCATGTTATGAAAACATCAGAGGCCTTCAATACAACAAAGTCATAAATACTTGAGAATAAGGAAGTTTATATACACCATAATAAACAAATCCATTAAACTTAACGAGAAAAAAAGGACACAAATATAAGAGATAAGGAATAAAAGTAATAATTCATCTAATTGCTCCAATTCATGTTGCTGAATGTTACAGACTCAAATTCATCTCTACAGCCCAACTTGACAGACACAGATATACCAGGTGTCAGTTAGAAAAAGACAGTTAACTACTGGTTGGCCATGTGAATTAAGGTAAGGAGATGAAGATGACATTCAAATTTCTTGGTTGAATGGCTTGCTGTCAGACTCAATTCTTCTGTCTGTAGAGTACCCTTTAGATAATGCTACTGCTCAGTGGTTATAACCTGATTATCAATGCTAGCACCAGTAAAGACTCAATCTAGTTTCTGATTTGGCTACTTACTCATAAGCATTAATCAAACATGAAGTGGTAAAACAAAACCACAATATGTTCTTCAAACATAATTGGAAGGGCAGTTTCTTGAAAAAACATTTACTAATCTCACACATTAATATATCTTACATATTAATGTCATAGCCATTTGATTTGGCAGGAGTAAAAAGTTATATTCCTGACAACTCAGATGTAAACCAGTGCACCCAACAAACAAATAAGTAACCCGTCCACCCCTATTTGTCAGAATTTCTAGTCATTTGGGAGACAAAGAAACCTAGTTCAAACAGAAATCTCATCCTTGACAGTCTAACACTTAGATACAGAAAATCACACTGACAACATCTGGAAAAATACACAGCTGCATCTCTGTAAAAGACCTAGGACAAAACTTGCTTACTCCTTATTCCAGCTGATAACATTTCATAACTAACTTGGATCACCTACTTGTTTTTGATAATGCCCGAGAAATTACTCCGGGCACATTTGGTAAATTCTGGAACAGTATCCTTCCAGTTTCACAGTATGAAGTTATACTCATTGGCCCCATGCAAGCAACACTGTCTACTGGTATAACACTTGCTTTTTTGTTACACTGTTTTCTACCTACTAACAAATGTAGCACTGCCTGCAAACAATGCTAAAAATCAGTTCTCTCTTCCAATGGCCTTTTATTTCATTGTTATGTTACACAACTATCATGCTGGAGGTTTACAGAACCTCTGCTCCCACACTGTCATGGAAGAGAGAGGAAAATAGAGTAAAAATTGGAAAACAAGGTAAAAAAAAGGAATAAATAAGTGATCCTTGATCAAAGTGTAAGGATACTTGGTCATAAAAGTATCCTTTTAAAGCACGAAACAAAAAACCAAACAACCCAAACACAGAAAGAGGAGGCATTTACTTTGCAGCATTAAGTGCAAATAAACTGAACTGGAAGAGGAACACGGCGATTCCAGTCCAAGCTTTACCACAGCATTGTCTCATAAAACTATGTTATTATTTTAATTCTGTGTATTCAAAGAATTAAATTCACATTGAAGCTGGTTAGAAAACACATGGTCTTCTCAATACATCACTGAACAGCAATCCAGAGAAACAATTCATGTTAGTTTTTAGATGGTTCTATCACAAAATAAAACAGTAACTAATACAAGTTAATTGCACCATTTATTGGCAATGCAATGGAAGAGGTTCTGCTTAAACCATAGGAGTGTTAACATTGTCCTTTAAACAAATTTAATTCTCTGTGTGTCAATCTTCTATGTTTATTTAAGGAAATCAAAATGAGTGCAAATAAGTTAATAGATACACAAAGCTTAACAATACTAACAAGTATTCAAACTTCACTAAACAGCTAATATCTTAGATGGTAATACCTACTTGTAAAAACAACTTTCCTGAGGAGATTTCATTTGCTATACAGGTATTTCATGATAGGACAGTTTGTATTCTTTCTATTCTTTACAATTGGAGAGCAGATCTGAGAGAAAGGACCTATGGGGGCACCGACAGACAACCAGCTTACTGTGAAATGTCAATCTGTCCTTATGTCAAGAATGCAAATGGTCTTTTGGGATGCATTAAGGATAAAACCAGTAGGTGAAGAGAGGTTCTCGTGCCTCTCTAATCTGCCCTGGTTAGTTGCATCTGGAATATTGCATCCAGCTCTGGGATACCCAGCTCAAGAGGGACAGGGAGCTGAATCGTCTTCCTTACAAGGAGAGGCTGAAAGAGCTCAGTCGGTTTAGCCTGGAGGGAAGGACATATTTAGCAGGGGACCTCACGAATGTTTATATCTAAAGGGTGAGTGTCAGGACGATGGAACTAGGCTCTACTTGGTGGTAGTCATCTACAGGACAAGAGGCAATGTGTATAAACTGGAACACACAAAATTCAACTGGAGCATAAGGAAAAACATTTTTATGGTGAGGGAAACAGAGCACTGGAACAGGTTGTCCAAAGAGCTCATGGAGTCTCTGCTTCTGAAGACATTCAAAGAGTGTCTGCACATGTTCCTGTGTGACCTACTGCAGGAGAACATGTCTGGCTGGGGACTTGATCTCCAGAAGTTCCTTCCAATCCCTACCATTCTATACTATTCTATGAGTCTTCTCTTTCCAACGATTAGGTAACTTCTCTTGATCGTTGTTCTGTGCATTGTGAATCTGACATCTTTTCTACTAAAAATACTTCCTAGTATCTTTATGGAAGCAAAATGGAACTGATCACATGCTTAAGACTGATCATGTATCTAACAATTTTGATGGAAGGGTACAAAGAAAAGTAGTAACATGCAATTTTGTTTATTCCTAAGACATCCAAACGTAAAAGATTTTAAGCCATGCTATCTGTGTAACAGCATGTTGAAAACAGCACAGTGAAAACCTGAAATGGGATCAAATCCTATACAAATCTGAAGAATATCTAAACAGCTGAAAACAAAGTTTCTCAGTCTTCAGAGTTAAACCAGTTGCTCTGCATAATTCACTTAACAGCACTAAAATATCACTTTTAAGCTAGTTCTTTTAGTAGGTCATTTTAAATCTACTTCTTAAACTTCTTTACTTGCTGTGTATAGTTTATCAGAAAGTGAACACTCCTTATGCTAATTTTCCTTTCTGTGGTCCAACTCACAGCCAAAATGTGAGGTCACATGCTGACTTCTTTGCACAACAGATACACAGAGAAAACACCGAAGATATTTTAGTTTCTATAACAAAGCATAAAAATCTAAACATAATATTCTACTTCTCAATAATTTCTACAAACCCACATGGAACGATAATAATGCACTACAACAAAAACTACACAGGATTCTCATTATATTTACTGTAAAACACAGATATCCCAAAAGTCAACAATAAAGAAAAACACCTGCACTCCTCCTTGCTTTCTTTTATTACAGTTTACCCATGTTTTGACAGTGAAACTATCTTCAGCCAAATCAGCAAGCCTTATCTTTACTGAAAAAATCTATATTCACATACAGTACCAAAAGGCTTTCTGAACCAATGAGTGTTGTTTTGCTGACGTACATGATCTTTACATCTGAACATGACTACAGTATTTCCTTTGATTTGTCTGTCCATCATAGTCATGCTACACCAATAAAAAAACCAAACACCAAACCAACAATCAAAAAACACACAGGAGGGGAAATGGTTTGCTTGGTTTCATCTCTTCCCCCAGATAATTAAAATCTTAGTGCAGACAGTAAATTCAAAGGACTTACAGCCTTTACCAACAGGTAAATAAACAGTCTTCAGCCAAGCAGAATTAAGTGTCTGGCTGGATGCAGAAAGCAAATACTTTATAAATGGTGCTAAATGCCAAAGGCATCTGCGTGCAGCTCCTTTACTATTACTCAGTAGTCTCTCCAGATACCATTTGTTATCTTGACTCTAAGTAGCTCTATTTTATTTCTGCATTAGCCATGATGAATGCATTTTGGAAACCCTGACTGATTAAAACAAGTCAAAGAAAAGAGAAGAAAATGCTGAGGTTCTTCAAAATGGCTTGCTTAGGTTCTTCCAGTCAAATGATACTCACCTACATAGGCCTCATCATCCACTGGCAGTGGTAGTAACATGCAGAGGTAAGTATCGGACTATTAAAAGACAAAAGAACAGAAACTACCTTTAAATCAGCAGCATTTAGAAGCAAAAGAATAGAAATAAATAATTGAAATTCACTTTCTGAAGAAGGATGAAGAAATATTGGACAAACTAGTATATAAAAATTTTATGTCTGAACACCACAGTTTTTTGTAACATATCTCTTTCCTGTCAGTTCAAAATTTGAAGAGGTAAGAGTACCTTCCCAATGTCCAGGTAAATGTAGTAAATCAATCCTTTGCCATTTTAGCAGCAGTCACAAAAATCCATTTCTTTTTTTATTCATGCACCTAAGTCTATTACTATCAATGAGACTTTTTCCTCCTAAGCATTCTAACAAAGATCCTATGTCCTCTGGAACAAAACCTAAAGAACAGAATCAATTACAAAGCTCGTGAGGGGTCTAGAGAACAAGTCATATGAGGAGGGACTAAGGGCATGTTTACTTTGGTGTAAAGAAGGGTGAGGGGATGCCTCATTGCCCTCTACAACTACGTGAAAGGAGGCTGTTGAGATGTAGGTGTTGGCATCTTCCTCCAGGTGAATACTAACAGGAGCAGCGGAAATTGCGGTAGGGGAGGTTTAGATTAGATACTAGGAAGAAATTCCTTACTGAAACAGTGATCAGGCACTGGAAGAGGCTGCCCAGGGAGGCGGCTGAGTCACCACCCCGGAGGTGTTTAAGAAACACGTATACATGGTGCTTCAGCACCTGCTCTAGTGCCAGAGATTGCAGGGGCTTTATTTTATGTTTTATGTGGTTCAGTGTGTTTGATGCTAGTGTTTGATCAGGGTTTTGGGTTTTGTTGTTGTTGTGTATATGGTTGGACTGGGTGATCTGGGAGATACTTTCCAACCTGGAATATACTGTGATTCTGTGAAGGGTAGGTGAGACCAAAAATAAAATAAAAAATAGGCTTTGAAGTATGTAAGGCTAGTTCTTGATTATATTCACCTACCTTTCTAGAAATCAACTTTGCATGTTGGTTTCTTTTTCTGTCTTCCCTCATCCTTCCCCAAATTTCAAATAAACCATAGCATTTCAGTTTAGTGCATACATAAAGGCTTTTGCTATAACTGCACATAATATTATTATGTGCTCTCTATTAAATAACACAGCCTCTTATTGCTGGTGTTGGGTCTTAGGTTTTTTTTTTTAATAGGAATCTGAAGTGACTGACCCCTTCCTAGCTCTTAAACTAATGGTTCCTCAGGCAAAAATCAGTAACACATAATTACAAATGTGTAATTGGATGAATTGAGAGTATTTTTTACTCTTTCTGAAAGTGAAGTTTAGTATTTTGCTGCAGGTAAGTAAGATATAGTATTTCTGTATTTCTGGCTTGCACTTGATGGAATAACACTACCTGCTCCAAGTTACATGTTACAGAAGGGTGCTCCCCAATAACTGAAAATCTCATTTTCATTTCAGTATGTTCTGAAAGTGCCATCTGCAACAATGAGACATCTACTGCAGCACAACATTTTTTCTTTCCAATTATCTGTAGCCTTCTAAAATAGAAGCAAGGTCTTAAAAACATGCAAAATTGCCAGCACTGCCTCCTTGCAAAAAATATCACCAAAACCCAATAATTATTCTTCTTGCTTAAAGGAAGCACATATCAAAGTAACAGTACAATCTCAGACTGTCATGTGAATCTTGAAAATGTTAGTGCTAATGTTAAAAATCTTATTGTCTTCATTTGTACTAATTTGGGTCAGAAGAATAAAAGCAACTTCAAAGCTGAAAGTGTATGTCATTATAACTTCTTCATTGTAAAGTTCCTGGGGTATTCTAAGGGCTTAAAATACTGTGTCCAAAATATTACCTGTATGAAATGCTTTTTGGTGTTTTCTCTTGACTTACTAAAGTTGCTTAATTTAACGTAAGTAAATTAACTGAGATGTCACCTGAGACTTAATGTAAACTGCAATTCTAAATACATGTACAACTAACTAGCACAGCTGGAAATATTTCACAAGAAATAAAACTATTTCTTGTTCTACTATGCTTCAGCAATTCAGTTTATTTGTAAAATGTTGGTTTCATACTCATATTATTGCTTAAACTGATTAACTGTTCAGTTAATAACTTTCCTACTTTTCTCTTGACTTAGACATTATCTGTAAAGGTTACCCTGTTTTCTTGGTTCTTTTTATAAGAGTATAGGCTTTATTTTACAAGTTTATAAAAAAACAGAGTAAGTGGTAGTAAGAACTGCATTTCTCTTACCTGTTTAGGCGTCACGCCAGGCATACGAATATCCAGTGCAAACTCTGACAGACCAAGTGAAATCACTGGCCCATTGCTTCCAAGGCAGTCACTGGAAAGAGATCTGGTAGTATCTTTATACCTTAAAAAAGAGAATTTTTAATATTGATTTTTGCTATACCTTTCTTAAAAGAAGAGTCTTCAGATCTCATAAAGAAGTACAACAATTCTAAGCAGTTCCAGAAGTGATCAGGAAATTTCAGAAATTTCAAATCTGAAGAAAACAGTTATCAAGTAATGCAGTTTCTCTGTGCAATGAGACAGGCTGGTCTGCAATATATAAGCTGAAAACGTAACTTGTCATCCAAATAACTGAGATATTTGGAGGTACAGATAAAGAATTAATCAACACTATTAATCATTCACAATAGTTTGGGGTTTTTTAAGATTATTTACTAGATGTACAATTTAAAAAAGATTAAACTTCTAAAAGTGCAAAGGGAAAACTTTTTACTCGAACATCAAAATCACAGCAACTACTATAAGCCATGAAATCAAACAGTAAGATGTACAACTTCTCATGAATATCAAAGACTGCATAAAAAAATTAAGATTGCTATAGGATTATAGCAATAGATTGCTATAAGGAACTAAATGGTAAGGCATCTGAAACATGATGAAATATTGATGCAAATTTTGAATATTCAAATATATATGTAATTAACAGAATGACATGGTAACTGCAGTGCTTAACATACCACAGAAACAGTAAAGCACTGTTTTGGAGAGGAACAGGCTACTTCTCTTGGCCACACTACATTAAAGTTTGCCAAAGCAATTTTACATTCAAAACTCACCAAATGTCATAGGGTTATCCATTTTTAATCTTAATTTTTAAGTTGATGCTTCCTCATTAAAACATTCTTTTATACTGCAAGACGATTTGGATAGTTGAAATATATTTACTCCCTCTATAGTTTCAAACAGATACGGTATTATCTAAAATGTTCTATGAATTGTTTTATCATCCTAAAGTCACATTTAACAAGAGTTTTTGTCTTTAGTAGGACAAGAGTGCCATTTCAAGAAAGAAAATTCAGAACAAGTGATCAAAATTGAACAAATACACACTTTTTTATCTAGGACATGCTTTTTCTTACTTCCATAGTATTCTGTCTACATCCATTCAACACACAAGTTCTTCCTGTATAACCCACCTCTTGAAGACTGAAAGAGGGCTTCTGAAACCCAAACAGACGTTTTGAAAAACAAGAAACAGTATTAGCAGGTTGTTAATAAGGACATCCATGTCTACACTGCTGTTTATGGCCTGATTAAGCAAGCAGAAGAATGGCAGTGAAGTTCGTTGGTTGTGATCCTGACAATCAGGCAGCAGCAGTGTCAATCCATTACTTAATTATGTGCCGTGTAGTCATCCTGTAGCCCAGGAAGGTAAATGATGCTACATTGTCTTTATTATTAGCTATAAAAATCTGTTGAATAATCTTGCAAATAGGTGACAATGTACTTCTGTCCACTTAAAAAGAGTTGAAAAGGAATAACACTCTTGACAGTTTCTCCCCAGTTTGTGCAGTTAAATCTGCATGTTACTTATTAATCCACAGTTCCAAAGGCCTCAAAAGCAGCACTGCAGAAACCAGCATCAGTCATCCTGTAAAAACAGAAGCAGATGAAAGATGACAGCATTAGTTATCAGCAGACCCCTGTTGAAACATTTAAACACATTGCTAAGTTCTTTAATAAGCTTTAGCCTGACACTGTAAAGACAGTACTGAGACTGTTAATTCTTTTTCCTTTTTCCTCTCAGTTCCTGACCCATCCATACAGTGTCAGAAATGGACCCATTTGATACTGATACACAAAATGCAGTTTTTAACACATTTCACTTGACAGGAAGAAATTTTGCAGAATCTCTCAATATGCAAAGGGCAAAGCATACAGTACTTCACACACATGAACACTAGTATAACATGTTTTATGAGCAGCAATAAAAGCTTAACAGTGACACAGTAAGAATCACAATCTGTAAATTTTATCAGTTATCTCAAAATGTTTCTGCACACACTACATGGTGGGAAAATACCTTTAATACAAGCTGTAATACACTATTACGTCATTAAGACATCTGTTTCTCACATACATTAGTAAGGGTTTATATTCATTTCAGAAAACTGATACTTAGAAATTATTCTTTGAAATACTGCAACAAGAAATACTGAGATAATACTGCTTTATGTTATTTGAATACTTTTCTAACCTTTTACAACATAAGGTTCTATCAGCATAAACATTACTCTCCTCACTTCTTTAACTATCCTTATTTCCCCATTTTAGTTCATATAACATTTTAATTTCAAGCTTCCTTATATGTATGCTAGAAAATCACACTGTGTGTTACAGAAGAGATACATTAGATTTCTTACTGAGCATTCCAATTCTGGCACAAGAAAAATTTCAAGTCATAACAAAAATCTTTAAAATAAACTGCATAACAATTATATAAAGATAAATACTAATAAGGAAAAATCTCCCAAACCCAACTGTCTAGCAGCAAGAATAAGACATATTCAAAATACTGCTTACTATAAAGGCAAAACAGAAAAGAAGGCTTCTGGCAAACACAGTTTCAATTCACATGTTTTACAAAAGAAATCGCTTCTGTCTCAGAGCATATACACTGAAAAGGATTCCTACTAGTAAGCTGAGCTGGCCACTTGTCTTTGTTCAGCTTCTACACCATCATGTAGAAAGATCAAAAAATGTGATTACACTAACCATCATAGAATGTGCATATTTTTTTCACTGAAGGATGACACAAAAGGCTCAATCAAAACCAATTAAAATAGACTTCATCTTAGTTTTCACCTTGCAAAAAAACACATAAAATCTGTCTGAAATAATTCATGCAAGTAACAAGACAAAACTAACATTTTTCTTAAGGAAAATTTTCATGTCTTCACTTCTGTGATCTAAATTGTTTTCACTAGCAAACTAAGGAAATCTGCAGTACCTCTATTATATGAAAACCAAAAATCATTACAAAAAACAGTTAAGTGTGACATGCCTAAGAAAAAGTTATGACAACTATAAAACCAGAAAGCTTCACTACTTTTACTCCTTCAGGTGTAACTACCTAATAGTTACTTTTCAGCATCTTCGTAAGCTGAAACTTCTGGTGTTTTACTAGGTGTTGCCTTTATTTTCAGAACGTATGAACTCTAAAGAACAGAGATAGAAGGCACACACTGGATTTTAACTTACATATAATTATAATGTTCTCAGTTATTTCTGAAAATTTATTTTATTTTGTTTGTTTTTAATTCTACCTGAAAAGATACATTCCAGTGACTCGAAAAGCACTTAATTTTTGCCAGCTTCAGGAAGTGTGAGATTTGTTACACCAAGTGACAAATACAACTTAGTATATGAATTAGTAAAGGCAAACTAATTCGTATTAGTTATTATTATTAATCACTCCTCAGCTGAATTAAGGGTTTCTTTATAGCAGATGTCAATTCTCAATGCAGATTAAAGCATGATAATAGACAAAACCACCAGAACGCATTTTAATATTACAGAGGGGTACCTAAAGAGCCATGGCTTTTAGAACACTGATTACAACACTGGGAAATACCCCACCATAATCTGGAATTATATAAAAAAGTAAAGAAATTAAATCTGAAGTAAATGAATACTTGCATGGCTAGTATCTGTACATTCTACTTTAAAAATGGACTGGTTTAATCTGAAAGCTTTGTTTTCACTACAGTTTCATCAACTGGATGGACAGGAAATAAACGTTTAATCATCTGGTACTTGAGATTACACCCCTGCACAGCCGAATTATACATCTGAGAAAGAGTAAGAGAAAGGGACAAAACCCAATTTCTTCTATTCGGAAGAAATGTAATTTTTTGATATTATGTAATAATCAAGAATACAAGACAACAAGGGAATAAATAGAGTTCATTATATAGGTATCTATGTTCTGCTTTCAATCTGACGTAAGAGATCCCAAGGGGAACAGAAGTGAAGTAAAAAACTCCACAATTAATGACAAAGACCATACACAGCAAAAGACAATAATATAAAAGAAGGGAGTGAAGAAAAACCAAAAGTCAATAGTAACTAGCATGAAGACAAAATATATGGCCAAGAAGCTGGAAATTGATAAGCATATTATCATTTACTGTTTTCAGTTTAGTCACTATAATATTTTATATACAGTATGAGGTAAAATAGAAGCAGAAACTTCACCTTAAAACACCATTACCTTCAAATTAAAAAAAAATAGTTAAAGCCAGTATTTATGGGGATTTATATGAAAGACTACATCAGGTGACAATTTGTTGTAGTTGAATATATTTTCTTTTTTACACTTTGGAATCATGGAATTGAGCAATGAGTATTTGAGTTTTTGACTCACCTACAGCAAAGTTTACATTTCCCCTCAGACAACATGTTAAGCTTCAGCAACAACTGAGTGTAGACAATAGCCAGTTTGATGAATGAACTGCAGCTAAGCCTCCCAAATTGAAGTACTTTGCTTCTAATAACATGGAAAAAAACAGTATGTAGTGAGATTAGTTTAGAGATTCATTAATGCAATAAATACAGCCACTTACGATACTTCCGGTCAAAGGTACACACAAAAAGAATTTGGAAAGAAGCTATCAAATTAGACAATTAGCACAATTAGCACTCTTGTGCTTCATCACCAAAAAAAAATCTTATTAAAAAGTTAGGTATCTGAGGGTTGGGAGACCAATAGATGTACAATGCAGAGGACACCAAATCAGAGGGAGTGACGACTGACATGACAGAGGGTGATCATGCTGTCATTTAGAGGAGCCTCGACACACTGTAGAAATAGCTGACAACAACCTCATTAAGTTCAAAAAGGAGAAAGAAATGCTAAGTCCTGCATCTGGGGAACAAAAATCCCAGCCACTAGTGTATGTGGGAATCATCTTGCTGGAAAATAGGTTGGCACAAAAGGCCTTGGAGGTTCTCACGAACACCAGACTGACTGTGAGCCAGCAATACACTCTTGCTGCAAAGAAGGCTAATGGTATCCTCAGTTGCACTGGCACAAGTAGGTGAAGGAAGGTGATCCTTCCCCACTGCTCAGCACTGGTAAAGCCACATCTGGAGTCTCGGGTCCAATGCTGGGCTTCCCAGTACAAAAGGTACATAGACAAACTGGAGAGAGTCCATTAAAGGGCCACCACAACAATTTAAAAAATGGTAAGTAGAAATTAATATATTTTGCTACTAAAACATTTTTCACATATGCATACCAAAGAAAAAAAGGGACAAAAAAGGGACAAATATGTGTCTTGGGTTATGGAATCAAAAAGATTGTATTCTATTTTCATCTGTTGAAAGCAGTTGAGAAGCTGTGTGGTTTTGTTTTTTGTAACTCCAGGGGGATGGGGGAGTGAATGCCTTTACTGGCTCAACTGTTAAAACCAGGTAGGGCAATGTTTCTTGGGATGGGGGAGTGAATGCCTTGCCCAATCGTTAAAACCAGGTGGGGCAATGTTTCTTAACTATCTTCTGCTGATGGACCATTAAGGCTCATATCATCCCATTGTGAGATGCTCCACCCAGTAGGGGGAGGTGGGGGGAGCNGCTGCTGCTGTGGCTGCCCGGCTCCTGGCTACTACGGACACTTTCTGGCCACTCCCTGCTGCGGTCTTCGGTCTGCACCCGAACTGAGGAAAAAGAGAGACACATCCACTGCTCCAGAAGGACTGCAGCCACCCCCCCAGACTAACAGTCAGGGTCCCTAGGACCTTCTTTGTTTGTTTGTTGTGTATACTATTGGTATTTTAAATATTCTTACTAAAGAATTGTTGTTCCTTTTCCCAAATCTTTTGCCTGAAGGCCTTTAAATTGAAAGAATTGGGTATTTTGGAGGGAGGGGGTTGACAGTCTCCATTCCGAGGGAGACTTCAGCTTTCCCTAACCGATACCTGTCTTCCCAAACCGAGACAATATGATTGATCTTAATGAGGTTTTTATGAACAACCTTTCCTAAAATTTGATGTGCTGAGTGTAAGTACAATGCATATTTTTAAAATAACTATCTCAGAGTCTATGAAACTTATTACTCACTCTATCAGAGAAAGGACAGTATTTACACTTTGAATAAAGGACCATGACTTTAATTTTCTTATTTCTTACGGTAGTGAAACTGGATACTTTCTAAAGGGATTTACTCTTTGTATTCTTACTGGACATACTGAAACTACACCATGTGTATTTAATTTCTTTTTTACTAGAAGTATTACATGAAAATCTATATTACGCGTTGCTCAAAAGGATGACTTATAAAGCCACCTTACCTGAATAAGTAAATACCTGAATACCTAAACTTGTTATGTGAGATTTTGCTGACCTGTTAATGATCTTTGTGCTTTCTGTTATATTTAGTATTTTTATGCACTTTCTGCTAGGAAAGTAAGTTCTACTTATAACCTGAAGACAGGCAATTTTTATCAAGACAAACATTAGAGCAAAATATTGTGATTACCCTGGCAATTTAGTAGATATGGGGAGCTTTACCACTAAACAACTTTTTATGTTATACACAGCAAAAAATAGAAGATAAAGAACTGCCATTTCAATGCTTCCTATCACTTTTAGAGATGAACAGGTTCTCAACAACAACTGAATATTCCTAACTCCTACAAAGAGCAAGAAGCATAAAGATATCAAAAAGCCTAGCACTTCAAGCCATGAGCAAACCCTGTTCCCTGAACAATAAGGGAAACAAATTATTTTTGGAAGGTGATTCACAGAGTAGTTACGGAATTCAGAAACAAAACAATGGAAGAAAACATGTAAGATGTGTTTCTGCAAAGAAAGACCAGGGATATTACTTCCAGGGAGATAACACAAAAATAGGTTTATTACCGCGTAGAATAAATATAACACATATAATAAATATAAAATTAAAGTCAGTCTCAGAATTTTTTTGGGAACATCAGGAAATGAATGAGGATAGTAAAAAGTGCTTTTACAAAGGGATTAATAACAAAAGGAGGCCAGAGAAAAATCTCCACTCCTTACTGGATGAAGGGGGGAACATGGCAACTGAAGACAGGGAAAAGGCTGAGATACTAACACCTTCTATGCTTTTATTGGCCACAATAACCCCATGCAACGCTACAGACTGGGGGATGAGTAGCTGGAGAGCATCTTGGCAGAGAGGGACCTGGCAGTATGACAGTACTGATTGACAATCTGAATATGAGTGTGCCCAGGTGGCATGAAAGACCAATGTCGTCCTGGGCTTGAACGAAGAATAGTGTGGCCACCAGGACTAAGAACTCTGCCCTGTACTGGGCACTGGTGATGCCTCACCTCAAGTGTGCAGTTCTGGGCCCCTCACTTCAAGAAAGATATTGGCGTACTGGAGCAGTTCCAGAGGAGCGATGAGGCTAGTCAAGGGACTAGAGGGAAAGTCTTATGAAGAGAGGCTGAGGGAGTTGGAGTTGTTTAGCCTGGAGAAGACTCAGGGGGAAGCTTATCACTCTCTGTAATTACCTGAAGGGAAGTTGTAGACAGCTGCGGTTCAGTCTCTTCTCCCAGGTAACTTGTGACAGGACAAGAGAACACAGCCACAGGCTGCACCAGGGGAGGTTTAGGCTGGACATTAAGAAGCATCTTCCTCAAAGAAAGGATGATCAAACATTGGAATGGTCTGGTGAGGGAGGTGGTGGAGTCCCCGTATCTGGAGATGTTTAAGGACAGACTGCACTTGGCACTTAGTACCATGGTCTAGGTGATTACAGTGATGTTATGTCATTGGCAAGTCTGAGAGGTCTTTTCCAGCCTCAGTGATTCTCTGATTCTGTGATTATTTGGCTCCATTAATACTAACTCCTGCCTCTCACACAGAATGATGCTGGGACAATCCCAGGAGAACTGGAACTCTAGTGACAACTTATTTGGGACAGAGAAATTAAGGTATTGAGCAGACAGACAACAAAGCAAAATGAAAAAGGTGTGGTGAAATATAAGCTCAGATACAAACACACTGTAAGCCAGGGAATGCTATCCTGCTGTTCACAGCTATAAACATAGCACAAAAGCTTTGGAGACTTGCTAACAGAAAATAAGAGGCACTCACAAAATGGGGACATGGAAGCTTCTAAACAAGCTTTGTATGAGCAATTTCAAAGATACTCAGCAAAATGCTCAACAATTTCCAAGTTTTCTGTTGAGCAGCACTCATGCTCAGTTCCAGTTATCATTTTTTTATCTTGAGAATAAGGTAATTTGCCTAAAAACTAGTCATCAAATTCCATAATCTGGCTGTTGGGTTTTTTTGTCTTAGTTACAGTCAGCTGTAACAGAACCCTGTTAAGTGTTTCAGGTTGCTGGCTGTGAAAGACAGCATTCATAGAATTACAGATTCACAGAATTATCATGGCTGGAAAGGACCTACAGGGTCATCAAGTCCAGTCTTCATTCCAACAGCTCCCTAACCCCTAGACCATGGGCTCAGGTGCTCTAGCTACTCATTTTTAAAACACAGCCTGTTTGTTATGGTTTTACAGGAAGTAGATATGGTGTCTTTTCCATACACATTCTTTTTGTCTGAGTGGACAAGTTTTATGTCTCTCAAGGGCGGATGACACATTTTACAACCCTGGATTGGATAGTTATTTACACCCATTCTGACCTTTTTACCAATTAGAGAGCTTGTTGATTGTTAATTATTGGATAAGCTGGCTGATGGGTAGATTTCACAAGAGTATAAAAGCCCATGCTTCTATTGTTCACTGTGCTCGTGAGGAGTTCAGAGATGCTGCTTTTTTGTGGCATAAGCCCATAAGGCCTGGAGGAGAGCCAGCCAGCAGCTGCCAGGGTGATAACAGCTTCTCCAAGGAGAGCACAAGGAATCATCAAGCTATTAATCACAGACTTTCCCAGAAATTTCACATGTACATGTCTTTTACATACCTCCAGGGATGGTGATTCTATGATTTTCCTAGTGTGTTCCAATGCCCGGGGACCATTCTCAATGGTGACATTTTTCCAAGTATTTCACTTGAACATTCCCTGTTGCAACTTGAGGCTGTTTCCTCTTGTCCTATTTTTTGTTATTTGGAGAACAGACCAAAATTCTGTCTTGCTACAACCACCTTTCAGAACTTATTTTCTATGGAAGAGGATGTAGGCAGAATAAAGGTATCACAGCAAAAAAGAAAACCAAACAAAACCTATTTCCACTTAGTTGCATGAACTCTTTGCACATTTTAACAAAAAGGCTGGATGGAATGTGATCTTCACTTCCAAGACACATACCCACCACAACTAAGAACTTTCCACAAATTCATGACTAGCAGCTGAGTCTTCTTAAACATTGTTTTAAAAGAGTTTCAATGGATTTTAATACTTCTGAACAAATTGTCATTGAGGTTTTAAAGTAATGATATAAAGAAAGAATGGTGTATTTTCTAGTAAGAACAGACAATTGTAATATCATTTTCTCCTTTCCCCATATTAGAATTTTCATGTTCATCCCTTTCTAAAAAACAAGCAATTCTATTTAATCTCTAACTACTTATCCAATATTTAATTGTTTTGTATCAGGTGTACAAGATGGCAAAATAGCTACAATATTTATTAGTATGGGTGCTGTAATTTAGCTAAAGGGAATCAAATCAGACTCTACATTAAAAACATTTCCTATACTCTTACATTATTTAGCAGTACAGAGCCCTGATACAATTTGGTGATACTGTGATGCTTTTCAGTAGGAAAAGACAAATAACAAAACGCCCAAACTCCAGCTGTGTTAATGCAAGTGGTATTTAGCACTTTATGAATAAAAAAGCAGTACTGTTCTCTTTCACAATACCAGCAGTATCAAACAGAATGCCTGACAGCTTTCCAGGCAGCTTCAGCAGCTACCAATGACATGCTGTAATGAACACATTTATACTGCAAAGTATTTGCACCATGTGCTTTTCTAACACCCAGATTTTCTAACACCATAAAGTTAAGCATGAAGATATCAACTACACATGGTCTTCAAAGATACTGCACTAAAAATAGATGCAGTGCATTTGCTTTCCTGTTAAATATTTGTTGGCATTAAATATACAGAAAACTAAGTAGTCATAAAAATCTATTATCAAACATAGTGGGAAAACAAGTATTCAGCAGAAGCAGTAGTTCCAATTCTGTCCGTCACAATGTTGTACAAACTACAAATCAGAGAATAGAGTTAGAAAATAAAAACCATGTACAGCTCCTCTGAGATAAGAGAAAAATATCCATTCTTGTAATAGCTAGTTGAATCCCCTGAAGAGTTTTTTTGGTTGTGTTTATTTGTTTGGGTTTTGTTTGTTTTGAAGTAGCAGTTTATTCAAACTCAGGTAAGTTCCTTCCCATTCTGCACAAAACTCCTGGCCAATCCCACAAGAACAGAAGAGATGTAAGCTCCATCAGATCCATAAACATAAGCAACTTATGCTGACAGAAAGTTTAGACCTCAGTTAAATAATACAGTCTGTCATCAAATTCAATGTTCATATTAAAACAGGGCAGGCAGCAATTTTTATTTTAAGAAATCACAATCTTTACAGTGCCCAGCAGAGGATTTTTCTGGTTAAATATGTCATTTATGATTAGCCCATTTTGAAAACTGAGCTATATTGTAAGAAAGAAAGTACTAATAGTAACAATTGTTGCAATTTCCACAGCTTGTGAAGGTTAGGAACATGTATTAAGATGAGAAAAATCAAGCTGTCTGAGCAAAGAGGTCTGGCTTCCCAACACAGATAATAGACTACTCTTGAAAACTGATTACATTTCAAATGGAGAAGCTGAAATTCAGATGTCTGGAACTATGCAATCAGCAAGAAATGGATTACTCTTGAAGCTTAAAACACTGATCTTGATGGTTATTCAGTATTTTCTAGAAACAAAACCCACTAATATTTAATCATCTTTCATATTTTCTGTCAGGCTGTGAACTCCAACAGATTTCACTGAACCTGTTGTTAAGAATTTTTATATTCCATAACAAAACACAATTTGAGATTTGACTACACGTGAGATTAAGAAAAAAACTGCAAAGGAAAAAGTTAAAAGACAACGAAGGGGAAAAAAAATCCCAAACAAATAACAGATCATAGAATCATATAATCATTAGCAATCAGAAGGGAACTGTAAAGATCATCTAGTCCAATCCCCCTGCCACAGCAGGACCACATAGACCAAATCACACAGGAACACATCCAGGCAGGTCTTGAACGTCTCCAGAGAAGGAGACTCCACAACGCCCCTGGGCAGCCTGTTCCAATGCTCTGTTACCCTCACTGTGAAGAGGTTCCTCCTGATATTTATATGGCACCTCTTATGTTTCAGCTTGCACCCACTGCCCCTGGTCCTATCGCCAGATGACCTTAAGAAGAGCCAGGCTCCATCCTCCTGACACCCACCCCTCACATATTTATAGACATTAATGAGGTCACCTCTCAGCCTCCTCTTCTTCAAGCTCAAGACACCCAGCTCCCTCAGCCTTTCCACATAAGGGAGGAGTTCTACTTCCTTCATCATCTTTGTTGCTCTACGCTGGACACCGTCCAGCAGCTCTGTGTCCTTCTTGAATTGATGAGCCCAGAAATGAACACAATGCTCCAGATGTGGTCTCACCAGTGCAGAATAGATAGGAAAAGAACCTCCCTTGATCTGTTAACCACACCTCTTCTGATCCCCCCCAGGATGCTGCTGGCACTCTTGGCCACAAGAGCACATTCCTGGCTCATAGTCATCCTGCTGTCCACTAGGACCCCCAAGTCCCATTCTCCTACACTGCTGTCCAACAGGTCAGTCCCCAACCTATACTGGTACCTGGGGTTGTTCTTGCCCAGATGCAAGCCTACACTTACCCTTGTTGTACTTCATTAAGTTTCTCTCTGCCCAGCTCTCTAGCTTGTCCAGGTCTTGCTGAATGGCAGCACAGTTTGCTTGGGTGTCAGTGACACCACCTAGCTTTGTGTCATCAGCAAACTTGCTGACAGTGCACCCAAATAAAAGTTTTACTAATTTTTCATCAGTCTAACCTTGATTTTATATCATCCTGAAAACCCAGAAAAGTTCCCTTCAGTAGAAAACATACTGTTAAATTCAGAGTTTATCTGCAAAACAACAAAGAAAAGGCAAGACAAATCATAAAAACTGGTCAATGGTATTGCCTAAAACTGGCAACATTCTCATTGCTGGTTTTATTGTATTAAAAAGTCTCGACTTATTAAGTGCAACAGTAGACACCAAGTGTTCAAAAAGAACTAATCACTGACATCTCTAATAACTTACACTTTAGCAAATACTACGACCTTAAAATTTCTGTCTCGCCCAACAGCATAATTTATTTTCCAATTATTTTTAACATCCTCAGGCAGCAAATGCATAAGCAATGAAGTTAAAATTACCTCATGACAATCACCAAAAATCAATATGAGAATACCTTTTCAATCAGGCTGAAGGCAAACACTGGTCATATTCAGCACCAAGTAATACTTGCTGCCAGACAAACAGAGCCATCTGTGTTTTAATCACAACAGCCAAATCATCTATTATGCCTCCAATGACTCCACAGTTTTATAACATTGAAAGTAAAACACTTATCTAAATCATAGAATCATTAGGGATTGGTAGGGACCTTGAAAGACCATCTAGGCCAATCCCCCTG
>VZRI01005651.1:0-33481 GCA_013397515.1 Upupa epops | reverse complement strand
CACTGCTGCCGCTGCTGTTTTTACGGCATATGGCCTCCCTCCGAGACTTTTCTGCCTCGTGCCCGAAGTCCCTGGTGTCTGCCCGCGACGAACAGAGCCGCTGCCGTCGCTGCGCGGCCCCTGGCCACCGCGGACACCTTTCCTGCCACTCCCTGCCGCCTCCTGACTGCTGTGCTTTTCCGTCTGCCCCATCGTTGCCGAGGAAAAGAGAGCCACATCCATCGCTCCAGGAGGACCATCACCCTCCCTAACTGTCAGGTGGACTCTGTTTGGGGACCCTGGAATCTTCTTTGTTTGGTTGTTTTGAGTATACTGTTAGTGTTTATTACTGTTATAATAAAGAATTGTTGTTCCTTTTTTTTTTTAAACCTCTTGACTGAAGGCCTCTAAATTGAAAGAATTTTATACCTGTCATCCCAAACCGAGACACCAAGTCACACAGGAACATAGCCAGGTGGGGCTTGAATGTCTCCAGAGGAGGCTGCACAAACCCCCTGGGCAGCCTGTTCCAATGCTCCATTACCCTCACTTCGGAGAAGTTCCTTTTGATGCTCCTCCTCTGTTCCAGCTGCCACCCACTGCCCCTTGTCCTGTCACCAAATGACCTTAAAAAGAGCCTGGCTCCATCCTCCTGGCACCCACCCCCTCCCATATTTAGAGACATTAATGAGGTCACCCCTCAGCCTCCTCTTGCAGAGCAAGTCTTTAAATGAAGCGGTGGCATAGTTTGGCCATCTGAGTTTCTGCAGAGACAAGGTGTAATTTTTGAAACTGCCTTAGATGATTTAAATTCAGAAAGCAAATGGCTGTGATTAACATCAAGAGCAGCTTTGTGGAAAAGTATCTGGGGGTGCTGGTGCACCATAGGCTGAACATGAGTCAGCAACGTACCCTTTCAGCCAAGAAGGCAAATAGTTTCCTGGGATATATTAAGAAGTGTGTGGGCAATATGTTGAGGAAATTTCTACTTTGCCCTGGTTAATCTGCATCTGGAATATTGCATCAAGTTCTGCACTCCCCTGCTCAAGAAGAACAAGCATCTAAAAGGAGAGAATTTAGTGCAGAGCCACTAGGATGATCAGAGGGATGAGAGGCTAACAGAGCTGGGTCTGAGACCAGCAGAATCAAACTCCCAATTCGCAAAGAGTTAGGAGCACATCAGTTTCATTAGTTTATTCAGCGCTGGGCAACACAGGGGACATTTATAACTAAGGTATGCACCAGGGTTCAAGTTTTTTGGATTCATATTAAAGGATCACATACATAAGCATCAGTTTCAAAACTTCATTATCATATACTAAGCCTCTGACTCCTACCACCTGTGTCCCAGGCTGGTGCAAAGGTCTCCCACTGAGCTTATCTTTAGGTGCTAATTGCTGGGCCCAACACTGATTGTTAGTCTGTTCCATAACTGTAAGGCTCCTACATATCAGTCTCTTGTCCTTGCAGATGACAAGAGGTCTAGTAGGTTTTGTTCATTGATTCTGTCTGTAACTGTGTGTTCTATCTTCCAGTTCCTTTATCTCTTCCTCAAAAGGCTCCCTACAAGTTTGTGTTTTACTACATCTCCCTCCTCATCTCAGGTCTGCTCAGTCTGGAGAGAAGGACACTAATGGGACATCTTATCAACACTTAGGAATATCCTCTTGCTTGTCAAGACAAGAGGGTCAAGAAGACCTTCTTGGTGGTGCCCAGCAACAGTACAAGGGGCAATGGGAACAAACTGGAACACAGAAGATTCACTGTAAAAGAGTTTTTGTTTATATGTGAATTGAGAGTAACAGCATACTAGAATAGGCTGCCCAGAGAGGTTGTGCAGTTTCCTTCTCTCAAGACATTCAAAACACACCTGGATGAGCTCCTGCATGATTTTCTGTAAGTGACTGTGCTCTGGTAGGGGGCTTGACCAGTTGATCTCCAGAGGTCATTTATGTCCCCATCATTATACAAATCTATGATTTTATTTTCCCAACTTGTTCATCCTCAATTACCTCACTAAATCCCGTTCCCTGACTTTGGTTCCTTTCCTACATATCCTTAAGCTGCCTCAACAAATACAAGATGTGACACATAACTGTAGACATCTACTTGCAGCTCAAAAGTTGCTCCCATGTTGATTCAACTTGATGTGTTCCGTAACAGGACACTAGAGCTGAGACTCTACCAGCACAGCCTTGTGAGGGTCCACAGACAGACTACATCCCTTCTTTGAGGTCAGATTACATCTGGAGTACTCTGCCAGTGCCTATCTGTGCAGTATCAGGCTCTTCTTGGCTTGCAGAAACCAAGCCTATGATCTACTAATCAAAGCACAGATGTACTGGGAAAGGCCTGAGCACAGACCCCAACTACAACGCCAGCTTCCACTGTCTCTGCTCTTTTCTAACTAACATTTCTTACTGCAGCAGCCTTCTGCCCTGCCCTTGCTTTCAAGACTTGCTGGGTGAGAGCTTGGGATAATTTAAAAAGAGTACACTCTCAGAATCAGCCTTGAACAGAATTCCTTTGTTGAAACAAGGTAAAAAAAATCTGTGTCTGCTATTTGGATATCTAAAGGGTAAGGGAAATGTTCAGAAACTGTTCATTTAAACCACAAAATGAATTAATTAAAACATCCTGTGACAATCAGCACTTCCATTTCACAGCTTCATTTGAACTGAGAAATTTTAAGAAACAGTTTTAGGATATGATTCTGCTTTATGGCTAACCTAATCAAGTAGGGTGTCTTCAGATCTCATGCTCCACCAGCAGATATCTACTTAGCTTCAGGTAGAGTAGGTTCATCTCACTAATTTGGTGGAAAAGCTGTTTGCTTTGGTACAAATTAGTTTGTGTCCTATTAGCTACTTAGATGAAAACTCTGACTACTGCATAGAGAGAAGAACATCAGGAAAGCAAGTATAAAACTGTTACTTGCATCAGAAGCCAAACAGATTCACTTATCAAAATTTGTTACTATAAGCAAATAAGATTACGTAAGACAGAGAAAAGTGTCAAAATCTTTACTTCTTTATTGTTTCCTTTGCTCCTTTTGCACATAATCCTTCTCTTCCTTCTCAACATCATTTCAGAACTCCCACTAATTTTCTAATGGCCTTTTGTATCACCAGTATTACAGGCTTGGAAAAAAGCATCTTCTTTTTTTAAAGCACTTTAGGCTTTTCCTCAATCCTCCTATAACATCGTTTATTTTCTGCTCAGAATGGGCAAAGTATGCCAATTATTGATGACACCACTGTAACAGAAGATCTCATGTACCTCTACAAGCAGTACAATTACAGTATACCCACACATTTAAACCTATAAATAACCTAATAAGACTACAGTGGACCAAACACCAAGGGTCTAGCTCCTGCAGTGCTAGGGCTTTTTGTTTTGGGGAGGGTGGGGGGTTGCTGTCATTTTTTGGTACAAAACAGATTCAGACATTACATACCAGTCATGACCGTTTACAATCAGAGTAACCTAAAGCAGTGCAGAAAGTGGACTGAGAAGACAAAAAAATTCCAACTGTGAAACTAAGCAATTAACAGCTTAGCATTTCAGACTTCCAGACAAACTTAGCCTGCAAGACTAAACTGCAGTGGAATCCTCCCAGTTTCTCATAAAATCATTTCTTGCAGCACTTATGATGTTCTTCCAGTTGAAGAAGAACAACAGAACCTCTGATTCCCTAAAGAGTAACACTACATTTTAGTAACAATTCTAACTGCAGACAGAATACTTGCATGAGAATGTGCTCGTCCACTGTTCTACTATCATTATAACCAGAAAAAAGAAAAAGTTATGTCAGTTGGGGTAATTTTTTGTTTCATTGTAATAAAAAAAAAAGCTTGAACATTTTTATTTAGGCTATGCTCCCATTACATAATTTATGTTATCTTGTTATGTTTAACAACAAAGCCCTGTAAATTTGAATTGATAAAAACCTCTACTTAATAAACTAGGTTTTAACTTCAGCTATTTTATTTTGCTTTTTTTCATGTTGAAGACTAGCTAGACTTTGCCAAGTTTAAATTACACAAGCTATAAATTGGTTCAGCTAAAATACACTTTATGCATTTAATGAACAAAGAAACACAGGATTAAAAAAAGCAATCCTAACACCTCACAGTGTAAGGATCCATAGAAATGATTACTTAGGATGCAGAGGTCACTTACCTTTGTGCCTTGTGAGTTCCTAAAATGAGATTAGCTAATAGAAAGTAGGGAGAGGCACTTACAATCATTAATATGGGCTGAATCATCCTCATGTAGATGCTGTAAATAGCCCCTGTATGCATACTGACATCATCAGTAAAGACATGGAAGCAGAGGATACTATGGTAACCATGCAACTGCTGAGAGAGAAAAGACTTTAATTGCTTTAACAACTTCCTGAGGCTGATGCTACTGGGTTTCTGTTTGCTCATATGGAAATGAAGGTGGCTGCAAAGGCACTGACTGTAACATTGAGGATTCAGTGCTTTTCTGCACAATCTATTAACTGTGATGTATCTTTCTGAATTACAAGCGCCAAAGTCTGAATGCTTTATTGAAATCTTCACACACTTTCAGGTCAAGAATACTGTCAGGTGCAAGTTTTGTCTTTCATAGACTCATATAATTGATTACATTGGAGAAGACCTTCAAGATCATCCACCATACCACCACACTGAGATCTTATCATTTTGAAGTCACTGCATAGTTTTAAGAAGACTATCTGTACCAGAAGATCAAAGACTGACCAAAACATAAAGCTAAATCCTAATACTAAGGCTCTGGTACATTATAAATTGACATGCTGTAAAATTATGTATTATTTATCTTAGTATCATGTCTCTCTCAACTTCAATGAAGTTCAATGATATGGGAAAACCAACACAAAAAGAGTGGGGACAGGGGAATGAGGATGCATGTAGCTGCTGAGTGGGGACAGGTTGCTGAGACATCAGGGCCTTCAAAAATCAAGACAGCTTAGCAGCATAGCAAAAGAGAAGAGTGATCTGAAGGAGATAAGCAATTAACAGGGCCTGATAAAACGAACACAGCTGCATTCCAGTGAGATGAGACAGGCTACAGGCCTTAATTAAGGAGACCACCAGCACTCCCCCTTGTGACCACTTAAGACCTCAACTGCTTAGGCATTTAAGGTGTGTACTTAGAATTAGTTACTGGAAAAGTACTGAATATGTAAAGCAATTACAAGTTTATCATGAATAGGTATCCAAAACTGGAATACAATCCCAAAGTTCACTTGTGATTACCACGTATAGCTTTGGTGGAGATCCCATGTGCACTCCACGCTGATAAAGAACACCTGCTTAATAACTCTCGTTATTAAGTCTCTCACTGCATCACCAATGTATCACTTATGAAAGACAAAACTAAAGGAAGTATTACCAGTGGTAGGATCAACACATAACTGTTTGCTAAAAATTACACAAAACTACAGTATTGTCTCATAATTTGGCATATAAACAGTTCAGCTGGGTTTCAAAGTTTTGAAACCTCAATATGAAGTCACCAATTAATTTAGTTAATGTGCTAATGGGACAAAACAAAAACAAAACAAGACGACTCAATATAAAACACTTATAATTTGCAAGCAAAAGCAAACTACCTCGATTTGGGAAAAAGAATTTTATTCGCCCCACATAAAGAACATTACATAAAAAACCCACACACAAAGACATACAGAAGATTAATCATATGCTCTTACATAACTGAGGGGAATCTTTGTTTCCATTCCAGTCTAATCCTAACCTCCCACTATGATACCTTGTATTCTATAAACCTAATTAGAAAACCCATTCCAAACTAACAGTTCACAGATGATCTGTTATAGAAGTTCTTTAATGTGATAGCTGGGGCAGTTCATAACCTCTATCTGTAGGAAAAGAACAGAGGATACCATGCTGAACCACACGGCTATGTGATCTCTCTATAAACCACTGTCATTCAATATAAAGGGTTGATTAAAATATGCACTTAAAATGTGCAGTACAACAGTGCAAAAACACCTATTTCTTTCTAAGGAAATCACTGTTGCCTCCTACACCGCAGTCTGATTAGCAGCTTCCTACTAACATACAGATTCTTGACACACAGTTAAGATTCCCCCAATCTGCACTATCTGGAAAAACTGCTATAAACTCATATTTAATTAATGTAATTGTTTCAACTCAAACACCAGTCAAACCCTTGAGAAGAAGCCTTGCTTTCCACACTTAGGTTGAAAACTCTAATCATGAGGTGGTAGACTGAGAATACATACTACCGGACTAATCACTCCTACAGTTGTCATTCAAATTTGCAATACAAATAACAGAATAGATTTTCCACTTTTTTTTTTTAAAGCATACTTTGTGACACTCTTGTCAAATACAATTTACTACAGACATTTTTTTCACATACATAGAATGCTTTTAATAGCAAGCTTTCTGTACACACATCTAGTTTCAAAGCCACCACTGTAAGGCAAAAAGAAGCAAAGTGCTTTCCATCACTGTTTTAGTTGCATTGCACGTACAATGCTACGCACATTTAAGGAAAAGATAAGAGACCAGAAGCAGAAAACATTTTATAACATTTTCCAAAATTGTATAGAGTAAGCCACCTCTACACAGAGCAATGTAAAAAGTCAGATAAGAGGTTTTTGTTGATGCTGAGACCGGTAGCAAGTCCCTAAAGGGCACTTAACAGCACTCATCTATGAGGATGTATTGAGGCACCTGATGTCAAAACAGAGGCTCAACAAAAGCGTAAAATTGTACCAAACCTATTTCGTCCAACTCCAAATTAAAAGATTGGCATAACAACTTAGCTCTTGTAAGAGTACTCAAAAGCCACAAGGGCAATAGCAATCTGAACAGTGAAACTTCTTCCAAAGCTACACTGTGAAAGGTGTGAAGGCATTTACTATCAAGTGTCATGCAATGTTACATGCTTAGGAAAGAGTAGCTGGAGAACTAGACAGAAAAGTCCCCAAGGGTAATGACTGATAGTCATTACTGATAGAGCCAGCAGAAAAGGACCTGGAGGTGCTGGTAGACAGCCAGCTTAAGAACAGCCAGCAATGCATCTAGGTGGACAAGAAGGCCAACAGGATCCTGGTTTGTATCAGGAATATTGTGGTCAGCAGGAGAAAGGAAGTTATCATGCCCTTGTACTCAGCCCACGTGAGGCCTCATCTTGGGTACTGTGTTCGGTTCTGGGTCCCTCATTAAAGGAAAAAACACTGAGATGCTGGAACATGTTCAGATGAGAGCTCATGAGAGGTTTCGAGAACAAGTCATATGAGGAGAGGCTCGGGGGGAACCTCATTGCTCTCTACAACTACCTGAACAGATGTTACAGAGAGGTGGGTGTTGGCCTCTTCTCCTTGGCGACTAATGACAGAACCTGAGGAAATGGTCTGAAGCTGAGGCACAGGTGGTTTAGATTAGATATTAGGAAGAAATTACTTACAGAAAGAGTGGTCAGGCACTGCAACAGCTTTCCCAGGGAGGTGGCTGAATCATCAGCCCTGAAGGTATTTAAGAAACGTGTAAACACGGTGCTTTGCAAAATGCTATAGTTGCAGGTATGAAGAAGGTTATTTTGAGTTTTTCAGTCTCTCAGGTATTTAGGTTTTTTGTTTGTGTGGGTACGGTTTGAGTCAGTGATGTAGCAGGTCCTTTCCAACCATGACTATTCTGTGTTTCTGCCAAGTACTGTGGACCTCAGATTTGGGTGAGCCAGTGAAAGGTTTAGAGGGCAGTTTGTGTAAGGAGTGGCTGAGGAAAGCAAGTTTGTTTAACTGGAGGAAAGAAGCTGAGGAGAAACCTTATCATCCTTCGCAACTACCTGAAAGGAGGCTGTAGAGAGGTAGGGGCTGGTCTTTTGTCCCAAGACAATAGCAATAGGACAAAGAGGAAATCTCCTCAAGTTGCATCAGGGGAGTTTTAGATTGGACAACAGGAAGACAATTCTTCACTTAAAGAGTGATCAAGTATTGGAACAGGCTGTCCAGGGAGGTGGTGCATCACTATCCTTGGAGGTGCTGAAAAACCACATAGATCTGGCATTTGGAAACATGGTTTAGTGGGCATGGAGAGATTTGGTTGACGGTTAGATTTGATCATCTTGAAGGCTTCTTCCACCCTCAGTGAGTCTATGATTCTGTGTTTCTCAAGTGAACAATTAATAACAACATAAAAAAATGCCCAAAAACACAAATAACAGAAACATCCAAGCCCAAACAGAACAGTCTAAAGCCCAACATAAAAGAACTGAAGCATTAATCTCTTTGACTGACATTTACCCAAACACTTTTCCCACAATCTCCTTTCAATCTGCTACAAGGCACCTCTAGTAAAATGCATCCATCCCTTCAAAGGAAGCCATAAAAAATCAATCCAATAAATCCATTACCTCGGAGGTCTTGATTTAGTAGTTAAGTGACTATCTCAGTTTTTTCCCAGCTAGAATCTTGTATGAAAGTATTTCTCTGGAAAAATTCTACAACTTCTGTTGTGTGCCATCCCACACAATCACTTGACTGCTCTAAAAACTAAGTAAAATTAATGGCTAACTTGTTCATTTCTTGAGCAGTAATTTAATTTGGTATAAAAAGTTGGTATCGTCAGCCATGAGAGTTTGTGCATATACAGTACCCCTTTTGGAATCCCCACAAAAACCTGCCCAGTGTAAAATAAAGGTAAATGACAGTTTGGCATACTTCTTAGAGCACTCATTTGAGCTCAACACGTGCGTTCCAAGAGGAAAAAAAAATAGAAAAAAAAAATCAGTCATGTTGCTTTTTTGTAAGACTCTAGACAGACACAAATCTGACATCAGTGTACGTCAGAATACTATTCCAAATAATGATGTGAGCACACAACACATATTCTTTCTTAGGGTCAAAATGTCAGGCATGTAGAAGAACAATGTTAATTTTTGTAGACACATGTAATGTTTTCCATTTAGGCCCAGGCTTCTAAGACAAACAGATTCCATAATCTTCAAGAAAATCTCATTTTTACAGTAATAGAAAGAAAGAATGAAAAATAGAAGAAGCAATCATGATAGCATATTCTAAGGTCCTGTTCTTATTAAGAGACATTACTCCCATCTCTTGTGCTGATCTCTACCTCCACCCACGATGACTGTGAAAGAGAACATAAACACAATTTAACACAGTTTTCCAGAGCATTTTCAGATTTTTACGTCTATCCATATCAAAATCTGTGCCTAAATCATTTAAGTTAGCAACTCTTAAACAGGTAAGTGAAAGACTATAATGTGTTGAAGCTGAGCTGGCTGAGACAAATAACAGATGCCCTTTATTTAGCCCCTTGCCAAAAGGGAAACAGAAAGACAAGAGAGGAAAGAGACTGAAAAACTAAAACTGCATTAATTAAAACAATACTAAATATATACAAAACCAATACTGAACCCAACATCCTGCTGGCAAATACATTACTGTCACCACTGGGGAGCTCCCAGACTGGACTCAGTGGCAGACAGAAACAGGACAGAGGAGCTGAATTCAGGAATCCACAGACCGCAATCCAAGGCTGAATGGACAGTACTACTTGAATACTACACACTGAAGGAGAGAGGCAAAGAGGAAAGAAGAGGGCCAAAGAGGGCTGACACCTGTGCTTATTCAGCTTTTTACCGACTGATATATACAGGACAGCACAGTTTATTAGCCAGGTTACGTTTACAGGTCAAGTGATCGTTCTTCCTCCAGGTGCAGGTTCTATCACAAAAGGGAAAGGCTACAAGCCTTCTCAACTAGGGTGGAGGACTTTAAACTACGTTTGTTGGGGGGAAGGATCCACAATCCATGCAACATAAGTGGACTGAAGTCTAATCATAATTTGTTTTGCTCTAATAAAAGATGAAAGTGTCTTAAAGTGTAGTAATTGTGGAAAGGTCCTTCTAGATGTAGATTTATAACTGAAAAAACCAAGATATGCATGTGTCACTGAAACCTTTAGAAATCTGGAAGTAGGGTAAATTTGTTATGCTCCTTGAAGTAGCAAAGCTGTTAAAGTTGCTACTGGAGAGTAGTGTGGAGACACTACAGTGGAGACTGTCCACCAAAACCCCCAAGTCTCTTTCCACCTGAGCACTCTCTAAGAACTCCATTCCCAGCCTATAGTTCTGCCTGGGGTTGTTATAACAAAATGAAGAATCCAACATTTAGACTTGTTAAGACTCATCCTATTGCAGTCTGCCCACCTCTCCAGTCTGTCCAAGTCCCTCTGCAGGGCCCTCCTACCCTCCAGCAGATCCATATGGGCTCCAAGCTTGGTGTCACCCACAAATTTGCTCATGATGGATTCCAACCCATCATCAATATCATCAATGAAGATGATAAACAGGACTGGACCTAGCACTGACCCTTGGGGAACACCACTAGTAACGAGTTGCCAACTAGATGCAACCATTTACTACCACTCTCTGCACTCATCCATCCATCAAGGTCCTGACGCAGCATAGAATATTCCTGTTGAAGCCCACTGCTGCCATCTTCGCCAGGAGTACATCATGGGAGACTGTGTCAAATGCTTTACTGAAGTCCAGGTACACTACATCCACAGCCTTCCTCTCATCAACCAGTCTAGTTACTTGATCATAAAAGGAGATCAGGTTAGTCAAGTAAGACCTACCCCTCCTAAACCCATGTTGACTGGGCTTAATCTCTTGGCCATCACACAGTAGTTGCATGACCAAACAGATAAAAGCAGCTTCAAGTTCACAAGCTCTGGTCCCCATGGGGGGTTTCAACCACCCAGATATCTCTTGGAAGGACAACACAGCACAGCACTAGCAATTTAGGAAGTTCCTGCCGTGTGTTGTGGATAACTTCCTCATCCAAATGATAGGGAGCCCTACCAGAAAAGGTGCTATCCTGGACCATGTTCTCACCAACAAGGAGTGGTTGGTGAGCAAAGCTCAAGGGCAGTCTCAGCTGCAGTGATGCTGAAATGGTGGAATTTAAGATTTTAGGTACCCTAACAAGCATGTATAGTGAGCTTGCAATTGTGGACTTCAAGAAGCTGACTCCACCCTCCTCAGGGATCTACTTGGCAGGGCATCCTAGGATGAAGCCCTGGAGGGAAGAGGCATCCAAGAGAGGTTGTCATTATTCAAGGACAAACTACTCCAAGCCCAGGAGCAGTGTATTCCAAGAAAGAAGAAGATGGGCAAGAATGCCAAGAGGCCAGCATGGATGAACAAGGTGTTTCCAAACTTACTTGGGTGCAAGAAGAAAGGCAGCAGATCCAGGGATAGGATGACTGGGAGGAATCCAGAGGATGTGCCAGTGCAGCCAGGATTCCAATTAAAAAAGTAAGAGCAAAGATGGAATTAAATCTGGCCAGGGGGATAAAGGGAAACAAGAAGGACTTCTTGGCATACATCAGTAACAAAAGAAAGGCTATGATGTCATATCAGGCCTTTCCAGAGTGAAAATGGAGACCTGGTCACAACTAATATGGAGAAGGGTGACATACTTAATGACTACTTTGTTTCAGTCTTCAGTGGCAAAGGCTCTAGCAACTCCACTCAAATCCCAGTAAGCAAAGACAGAAACAGGGCAAATGATGATACAACCACTCTCAGTGAAGATCAGGTTCAAGACCATCTGAAGAACCTAAATATAACCAAATCCATAGGGCCTGATGAAATCCACCCACAGGTCCAGAGGGAGCTGGCAAATGAAGTTGCCAAGACACTAGCTATCATATTTGAATGATCATGGCAGTCTGGTGAAGTTCCTGTTGACAGGAAAAGGGGAAACATCAATCTCACCTTTAAAATTGGGAAAAAAAGAAGACCCTGGAAACTAAAGTCCAGTCAGTCTCATTGATGTGCCTAGCAAGACCATGGAGCAGATCCTGCTAAAGGCCCTGCTGAAGCACCTGGACAATGAAGAGGTGATTAGTAACCAACATGGCTTCATCAGAGGCAAACCATGCCTAACTAATTTGATGTCCTTTTATGCTAGTGTTACAGCAAAAGGGAAGAGCAACCAATGTCATCTACCTGGACTTGTGCAAAGTGTTTGACACTGTCACCAAACTGGAAAAACACGGACTTGCTGAATGGACCACTTGCTAGATAATGAATTGGCTGCATGGTCACACTCAAAGAGTTGTTGGTCAATGGCTCAAAGTCCAAATGGTGAGCAGCAACAAGTGGCATCCCTTAGGGGTCAGTACTGGGACCAGCGCTGTTTAACATCTTTGTCGACGATATGGACAGTGGCCATGAGTGCTCCCTCAGCAAGTTTGCTGATGACATCAAGCTGTGTGGTGTGCTGGACAAACTGGAGGGAAGGGATGCCATCCAGAGGAACCTGGACAGGCTTGAGAGGTGGGCAAGTGCAACCTCAACAGTGCCAAGTGCAAGGTCCTGCACCTAGGTGGAGACAATCCCAGGCACAAATACAGGCTGGGTGATAAACAGATTGAAAGCAGCCTTAAGGAGAAAGATTTTGGGGTGTTGGTCAACAAAAAATTCAACATGAGCCAGCAACGCTCTCTTGCATTGCAGAAAGCCAACCGAATCCTGGGCTGTGTCAAGAGAAGTGTGACCAGTAGGTTGAGGGAGGTGATCCTCTCCCTCTATTCTGCTCTTATAACACTCCGTTTGGAGTAGTGCATCCAGTTCTGGAAGCCTCCAACATAAGATAGACGCTGAGTGGAATGTGTGCAGAGGAGGGCCAGAAGGATGACTGGAGGGCTGGAGCACCCTCCTATGGTGCTGTTCAGCCTGAAGAAGAGGAGACTCTGGGCGTATCTTATAGCAGCCTTCCAGTACCCAAAGGGGGCCTACAAGAAAGCTGAGGAGGGGCTGTTTACAAGGGCTTGCAGTGGAAGGACCAGGGGTAATGGTTTCAAGCTGGAAGAAGGGATGTTTAGACTGAAAGTCAGCAGGAAATTCTTCACAACGAGGGTGGTGAGACACTGGAATAGGCTGCTTAAGCAGGTTGTGGCTGCCCCCTCCCTGGAAATTTTCAAGGCTAGACTGGATGGGACCTTGAGCAACCTGGTCTGGCAGGTAATATCCTTGTTCATGGCAAGGAGGTTGGAACTAGATGATCTTTAAGGTCCTTTCCAACCTGAACCATTATATGATTCTATGATTCTTAGTTACTGCATTCCCAAGATGTGGCACAAGATTCAGCAGTGACCTTAGTCTCTGTATGAACAAGTCTAAGGAAGAGTTTTTCTGCATACCAAACCCTGGCAGTAACTGTCAATATCAAGCCTTACCACTTTCAGACGCATTCACCATCTGCACAAAAATGCCACTGACTGCAGAAAGTGTAGTTAATTAGAAGCTGAAAAGTAGTATCACCAAATAGAATTATTTCTGTCCTAAGTCAAACTAAGACAAGAATCAAAAAAAATCACAGAGCATTAGAAGTTGGGAGGGACTCTGAAGGAGCTACAACTGGTACCAGCTTATAGAATACTGAGCTTTTACTATGTTAGAATGCTGCTGAAATTAATCACATTATTATTTGCAAAAAAGGAAATTATAAATTGCTGTTAAACACAATGATCGAATGTAAGGGATTTGGAATACTAAATTGAACTTGAAAACATTGTCTTATTTACATTTCAAACAACATGTACCTAAGCACTTGTATCGATACATTCATATTTGACAATATATAAGGAGATGCTGAGTATAGCATCCTACAGTTTAAGCACAGATCTAAAGGTTAAGGTGTACATATAACACTGTTCACAATATTTACATGTAGTTGAAGTTTGTAAACATAATCCTTGAAACACACTGGCAGATATTTTGTAGAAAAATAATTTCTCTTGAATTTGATACATTTCTTAAAAGGAATGTCAGTACACACAGCAGTATCTACTTATATATGTAAGCTATATTTGCAACTGTGATGCAGTTCACATCACACTGTTTGAGAGCAAAAAATGATGCAGTTGCATAGACTTCTCTGTCTACTGTTCAAACAATTTAATTTTACATTTCTGAATTTCAGACAAGAATTCTAGAGTAAATCCCAATTCCCTATCTTCTAAAAATGTGGTTTGCCTTCTTCTGGCCAAGTGCTCCTCAAAAACAAACCAGAAAGAAATACACAATATCCTCCTTCCATGTACTTAGTTTTGTACAAGCATATTCAATTATTGGTCAACTTCAGCAGCTCCACCAACAGAATGACAACAGCTTTTCATTCAATACTTAGAGCCAAATTTCCTGCTCTCTCCTAAAGTAAGGTTATCTGTGAATCACTGACAGCTAACATTTACTTACTGATTTGCTAGTATGATAGCCGACTAAGTGCATTGCAGGTCAGCTAAATACTTCTGAAAAAGCAATATAGATTCTTCTAAATTCCTCACTCCACACTACTCTCCAGTAGGAACTTTAACAGCTGTGCTACTTCAAGGAGCATAACAAATTTACCCTACTTCCAGATTTCTAAAGGTTTCAGTGACACATGCATATCTTGGTTTTTTCAGTTATAAATCTACATCTAGAAGGACCTTTCCACAATTACTACACTTTAAGACACTTTCATCTTTTATTAGAGCAAAACAAATTATGATTAGACTTCAGTCCACTTATGGTACAAGAGTAAGTTACATGCCATAGATTTTTCCCAGACTTAAACTACCAGTATTAGACAAATAAAATAGCCATGGTCCCAAAATGTTACTCCTCCCGAGAAGCAACACCCAACTGAAAAGAAAAATGAGAAAAACTTAAAACTGAGGCTAAAGTCTCTTACCTGTAACAAATAGAAGTCTGAGAGAGAAGCATATAAGGAAGATTAAAATACATTACTTTACTTTCATGCTGAAGAGTTATTTCTGTGTCTCCAAGTATCTCCTGTTTAGCTTTTGTATTAAAACAAAAAAGGTAAACTTTGATGAAGGATCCTTGAATATTTAATTAAGACAAGAAAATGCCTTACAGAACATCTGGTAAGCAAGCTGAGAAAGGTAAGCCACACTCCCTAAATTAGCTCAATGGAGACAGACAGACTTCACAGAAAAATAACTACCTTACACTGCTTGATGTTTTTCATTTCCACCCTACAGGTGATTAAACACAAATTATCATGGAAGGTGTAATTTGAAATTACTCAAAGTGGCCATATTTATCACAAGCAGGCAGACAGGTTTGACTTCGGTAACTACAATAAAATACTCTTACCATGAACAGTTAAATCAGAGAGCCATATCTAGACCTGTTACATTTTCTCCAAGATTTCACATTTAAACAAAGAGATTAAAAGGAAACAGAACTCAGTGTCACTGCATCATGTTTCATTGCTGGGTATTTTCTTTATCTTACACATAATATACTAATATTAGTGTAAATTCCTTGTCAGAGCACAAATCATATGCAAAACTACGTTTAATGAGAATTTGATATGTAAAACTTCCTCTGGCAGTGTGCAAAAAACAAGAAGTAAATGGAATCAGTGAAAATGTTTTTTTAAATAGAAAAGACAAGGTAGCTAAAAGAGGCAGGACTTTAACAGGCTTTCAAATAAATTTTACCTAATTTTTTTTTAGGTAAAAAGAGATTTGGGGGTACTGGTGGACAGTAAACTTAGCATGAGTCAACAATGTGCCCAGGCGGCCAAGAGAGCTAATGGTATCCTGGCCTATATCAGGAATGGTGTGGCCAGCAGGGCAAGGGAGGTTATCCTCCCCCTGTATTCGGCACTGGTTAGACCGCACCTGGAGTGTTGTGTTCAGTTCTGGGCCCCTCAGTTTAGGAAGGAACGAGTCCAGAGAAGAGCAACTAGATTGGTAAAGGGTCTGGAGGGTAAGCCCTATGAGGAGAGGTTGATGGAGCTGGGTCTGTTCAGCCTGGAAAAGAGAAGGCTCAGGTGTGACCTTATCGCTGTCTGTAACTACCTAAAAGGTGGTTATGGTCAGGCGGGGGTTGGTCTTTTCTCCCTGGACACTGAAGACAGGACAAGGGGTCGCAGTCTTTAAGTTCCATCAGGGGAGGTTTAGGCTTGACATTAGGAAGAGGTTTTCTACTGAAAGAGTGATCCAGGTTTGGAATGGGCTGCCCACAGAGGTGTTTGGGTCACCATCTCTGGGGGTGTTTAACGTTAGGATGGATGAGGTGCTGAGTGGCATGATTTAGATGTTAAATGTTTAGGTTTACTTGTTTGGTTTTAGGTTGGACTGGATGATCTTTAAGGTCTTTTCCAGCCTCATCAATACTGTGATACTGTGTAATTTTGTTACCCCAAGCAGATTCTGTCTTTTGTCCATGATTGGGGAGTGAGCCCTTCTTGTCCTTTGTCTCAACCAGCAGACCTTTTGTATTTTTTTCTTTTCCTCATTCCATAAGAAGTGGGTGGGGTGGAAGTGAGTGAGTGGCTGCACATGTTTTATGGTTGGGTGTGTTCAAACCACAGCACACAGGTAGTTTCATGTAACTCATTCTGTGTGGCTATATAAAGAAACACACAAAGCAAATGTTGTCAAAGCAGATTATTCCTATTACTTTTAACATAAAATTTTGCATCATCATTTATAGTCTAAGTGAATGTAAATGACTACGTAGTATCAGTAGGGTGACTGCAGGAGTAACAATCTGTGAATAGAGACAGGGGCTGCCCCACGCCAGTCACAGGATGGTTCCAACATACTCAACACAGGACACAGCTGAGCCTCTCAACCAAGATGGTAACAGCTCGGAATAAGTATTTAGGAAAGGCAAAAAACTTCACAGCAAAGTGTGAAAGCAAAGAGTGACAAAAAATTGTAAGGAACAGCCCTACCAGATATCCAGGCCAGTGAAGAAGAGTAAAAGATGCTCCAGATATTGGAGCAGAGATTGTCCCGCAGCCCCTGCAGAGTCACCTGTTGGAGCAGATATCTATTTGGTAGCCTGTTGATTATTCAACACCATAGGAGGCTGTGATGCCCTAAAAGAAGCTGCATCCTTTGGAAAGGACAAACGAAGTACAAATTAATATACACATACATACACAAAAACAACTTCTAAGCAAACTACTGTGACTGTATGTAGGTTAAGTTATCTTAACAAGAAACAAGGCACAGATGGAGATCTTCAAGATTTGAACATCATCCGAAGAAAAGTTTTAGTACTTACTGAAAACCACAGTAACTACAGAGACACAGCCCTGTTGTAAACATGGAACTTCTTAATGCTGACCAAAGAAGAATATCTTATATTACTAAAAACCATTTAATTATTTGAAAATCTTTTACACAGAAAGCATCTAATAAGAACAGAATTTCCAAACGTTCAGGTCATTCTGAATAGACATTTTTCAACAGTGGCCTTTTAAATTTCAACAAAGCAGTAACTCTGAATTGATTCCTCAACAGATTTACTCAAATGGAAATACTGTTTTTATGACAGAAATATAAATCTAATATACTATAAATAGAATAGAAATATGAAATAACAGAAACAGAAAAACAGCCTACTGTAAAAAAAAAGTATAGGTAAACAAGTGCCTTGAATTGGATATTTTTAAGACTTAACTGTGAATCTCAGAATTGTTTTAAGTGCCTAACAATTCTCAAAAATGCAGCTAACACATGAGATTATCCCCTAGTAATAGTTTTTGTTGATAAGCAACTGTTCTTAATGGGATTGATGGAAGAAAATAAAACAAGACTGTAAGAATCATTTTTAACAACTCTAACATTCTCATACTTATGGTTAGTACTGTCAAACTAGAATTCCTCCTGAAAGAGAAAAAAAAAAAATTGGACTATACAAGGTTAGGTTACAGATCTAAAGGCAGAAAAATTATATTTTCCTTGATTTTTCACTTCCCAACTACTTCCTTGTTATTCTAAGAGGAGAAATATCCCTACTTCAAATCAAAGACTTTATGATTAGAGCAAAGCAGAAAGAATGTAATGGGAACAATTTGGAGGACAATTTGGTCTATGCTGGAAGCTTAGAAGTCTAAAGAAATGAAAAATGGAGACAGCTAAACAGAGAGACAACAATACAGAATTTGGATAAAAGTCAACATGGAGGATGACACAAGCATTTGTAAAAGCTGGTAATAACTTAAATCCCATCTTAGCTTAAGGTTCACACAATCTAGATGACAAACTTGGCATTAGGCTTTCTTCATCAGCTAACTTTACCAGTGAGTGAAAGGTCAGTAAAGAGGCACCACAGTATCAAACAGATACTAAATAAACACACACAAAGTTATCACAATGTCAAAGCATATCCAACAAGTTGATGTGACTTTTGTAAGCGGCCAGAAATGATCCAAATTCCTTATCACATTACTGGTTCTGATACCTATTACAAGAGAAAAACAAAACAAAACAAAAAAAGAATAAGATGAGCTACCTCAGTACGTAACTTCCCTTACAGCCAAACTAGTTTCAAAAGCCAACTAAGGCAAACAGAAGTATTGATATACATACCATCAATCCACTACACATGCCCAAAATTTCCACTGAAACATTCTGTGCAGAAAATCATGCTGCCAGAGATCAGTGTTCACAACAGAGACAGCAGTCCTGTATAAAACTAACTTTATTTAAATAAAGCAAGAGTCCACTGGAAAAATATTTCTGGGGAGGTCTCTCACAGTACAACCTCACTTCAGTCCAATTTACCCAATGACTGCATGTTATCCTCCCTGTTTCCCTACTGGCTACGGTACTTAGAATCACAGAATCACTAGGGATCAGAAGGGACCTCAAAAGATCATCTACTCCAATCCCCCTGCCACAGCAGCACACNTTGTAAACAGCAGTAAGGTCTCCCACCAGATTTCAGACTAAATAAACCCAGCCTCATCAGCTACTCCTCATAAGGCTTGTTCTGCAGACCCTTCACCAACCTTGTTCCGCTTCTTTGTACTTTTTTACAGCACCTCAGTATTTTTCTAGTATTGGTGTGCCCAAAACTGAACACAGTACTCAAGAATTGACCACACAAAAAAATAAAGACAGTGGGTAGTCTGATCACACCCTTAGCTCCCCCACTCAGCAAGGAAAGAGATCACACCAGATTCAGTTAGTTACTCCAGTCTTGTGGATCACCTGCATCAATTAACTACATTTGGATTTTCTCCATCCCAACTCCACCAGAGTTGCAGTGGATGGCTGGGACCCACAGAGTGGTAAAAAACATTATATTCCACTGACAGTACTGGAGGAAGTTTTAACTATCAGTGGGTGATGGCTGTAACAGTCACAGGCTTGAGATCACTATAACTTACAGGGACTTATCTCTGTATCTGAAAATAAACTGACTAAAATTAATCCCTTGGAGTGGAGAAGTGTCACAATTCAGCACTAGGCTCTGAGCCCCACCTCACTCCCACCTTAAGGAATTCCAGAAGCTGAGGGAGGTGAAACTCCTTGTACACTAAAAGAGAATCTGATGCAGGAATATTACAGACTAACGGGGTTTCACCAAGCCCATAACTGTAACATTGAAGAATCCGCCTGTTAATTTTCTTTGCTGTTACAATTGGATTCCTCCTAACTGAGGAATTTTACAGCTTAAGTGTAGTTAACTAAAAATACATGATTGCATTACTGGCCACCAGCAAAATTTTAATGTCAAATATTATTTTTGAGTTCATACTATCACTGTGGGAAAAGCAGCTGCAGTTCCTGCAAATTTGGAACCATCCTCAGAACAGGTCACAATCAAACAGTTCAGGATACCCAGAGGCTACACTGAGATCACATTGATGAATGCAGCTACTAGAGGTTGGAGTTATTTTGACAGCCCATTGGCCTACGCAACTGCCTTAACTGGGTTAGTAAAAAAAGCCTGACAGCTTCCAACTGGTTAATTATCACTAAATAGGACCCCACACTTAGGTCTCATGTTATTAAGACTTCTCCAGCAAGCAGTATCTGAAGCTGTGGCATGCTGTGTGGTGCAGAAGTGGGTTTCTTTATCATTTCTTCCAGCTGTTAATAAACTACAGAAGCATACAGCACATAAGCAGTAGACTTCCACAGTACTGCCACAGAGGTATTCACACAGTACCATGCTCTGGTAACCCAGTGTTAGGAAGATTTCAGTGCTTCCCCAAACTGTAATTCACTTACCTATGTATATGATGTTATCCTCGTTGTTGATGGGACCACTGGTGCCACTGAATAAGAAGTAGGAGCAGCACTGTGCAACCGTTACTGAAACAATGCAAAATCACAGTTGGGAAATTAACCCAAAGAATATTAAGGGAGCTGTCACAGTAGTAAAATTTGGAAGGACAATTTGGCAAGGACTTACATGACAATACCCACCATTGGCTAAAGAAACTATACTTGCAAGACAGAAAAGCAAAGTGAAGTATAAACACAGATTACTGGTCTTTGCAAGTTCTGGAGTCAGTTGTTTCTAGTAGGAAAGGTCAGGCACCCCTGACCAAGCAAAAAATCAACTCTTCTATGATGCAGTTTTAAGTTAAAAGCCTGCAAGCTCAAAGTCCCAGTACTACATTATGGTAGCAAGGGGGTAAGTACTGATGGGCTTTTCATCTCAGAGCAGCCAAGGTTACTGATAGCGGGTCTCAATTTTAAGGTGAGTACTATTAAATAACTGAAGCCAGTAAGGAGCCACGGACCAGCACTTTGAAATGGAAATGGTGAATTTCTACACTTGCATCTTCCAGTCCAAACAAATTAAGTGCCTTACAATAAAAAACAGCACTAAATGCCCTAAGTAAAGACACTGTGCCTCCACCACCTTGTTTTGTCTGTCTTCTCCTTGGGTACATCCAGCCCCACCATAAGAGCCATTAACCCAAGAGCAAAATGTATGGTTCACTCATGGGTCAGCAAGACATGTGATAGAAAAACTGCACCCTTTGAAACAGCTGGGTAAACCTTCCTAACCTACCAAGCCACTTTATAGTGACTCTTGGGTGATATATAAATGTAAAAAATGACGAGCATTTATTGGCTAATAAATGCCAAGCAGATGACTGGATGATACATAGTAAAATCCCTTTGGTGGCAGGATTTTGTAAACACAAGAGAGCAAGTGCAGAACCATTGTTTTCTTGAGAACGTTCATATCATGGTGAGCCAGCACAGCAATGCAATATCCTTGCTGATCAGTTAGCTTAGGTAAATATTTCTGCTGTATTCCCCAAGGAGGAAGTGATAGACAAGCAAGCTCATGAGAAGTCATAAATTAGGGATAGTTCCTACCTACAAACTGACACTAACAGAGGTGCTCAAAACAAGCCATCTCTCAAGAATACCAAATCCATAAATTAGTAGAAGCAAGAAAACAGCCACACAGCTGTGGAAAGACAGAGCAGTAGGTGGCCCCAGGACACATCTGACAGATACAGCATTGGGACAATTTCAAAAGATCATAATATGCAACAAATCCTCATGATGGCAAATGATGTACAATCTACCTGTCTGTACTGACTACTTCACATGCTGACCAGAAAGTCACTATGAAAAGCCTTCTCTTTTTCAACTAATGGTTATGTATTCCCACTTGTATCATGTCAGATAATGGTTGTAATTTCCACGATAAATGGTCCAGCAGTGGCTGCTGAAAACTATGTAGCACAGACTGTAGAGCCTGTTTACTAATGCCTTACAAAAAAAAAAGTGAATTCTTCCACCCATCCACAGTTTGATATAATTGGCCAACCTGAGAGCAGGATTCCAAGGTTACATCATTTACAAACGAGCATCAGGCAACTAGCCTACAGCAAAGGGAACCATGTTCCTGAAACCGATTGTCTGAAACTGAAAAGGGGTGTTACTTGTGACTTGAAGGAAAATCTTGCAGGAAAGGCACTTGAAAGAACACTACTATAATGTAATCCCTGCCAAGATCTTGGTGAAAATATTCTTAATTTCAGAACACTCAATACCTCTTTCTATGTTCTGCAGTATATATTTCATTAGAAGTTGTGCTTTTCACCTATTTTGAAGAAAGTTCTAGCATTTGTTTTGCATTTCTTTCTGTTTTACATCTTACTACCTCCATCAGCAACATCCGTCAACAGCCGCACTGCTCAAAGTCCCACCTATCCACCCTATTTTTGGGGACAACAGACAATCTGGTGGAAATGAAAGGGTCATTGTCTGTGCTGGTCAACATTCAAACATACTAGGAAAGGAAGCCCTAGAGATAGGTGTGTTTGGGAAGACCACCAGACCTTGATAGCTCCTGCAGAGTTTGCTTCATAACCGTTGCCACATAATACTGACCTCATAAAGAGAAATACAGACTAGTCTCACCTAGCAGAGTTACTTATCTTTCTTTCACAAAAACAGTAACATTAAAACATATTTGGCATGACAGAATCATTAAGGTCCACTCAGCAATATTCAACCTTGTTGAATAACTCATAGCCATTATCTTCACATCTTGTGACTTAAGAAAAATATGAAAGATAATGTTCCTTCCTGAGTAAATAATATGGGCAACTTATTAAGGCAATTAGGAGGTATTTTCACATAAATCATACTGTTACTAAATAACAATTTAAGCCCACTTCAATCTTTTTTAATTGCATCCAAAAGAAACACATTTGCTAGCATGGAAAGCTACTGTCAGCAAATAAAATCTCAAGCCATTGCTAGAATTGGGGAATTGCTAGTCCCTTACTGTGTAGCAGCAGCTGGACTCAAAAGTCCCAGATAAACTTTCTCCTCTGTGAATCACCAGAATACCTAGCTAACACAGCAGTTCACAGTAAACAAACTTAAGTCACTCAAGTATGTGTATTTTACCCTATCTCTTATAACACCCCACAGAGAAACTGCAACGAAATATGGTCTAGGTGGAGCAGCTGTACTGCCAGGCTGAAAAGTCTGTAACAAGCAGTAGCACAAAGCCCACGTAGAGGTCAGTCACTGTACCCCAGGACCAAATACTAACTGCAGTCCTGTTCAACAGCTTCATTAAATACTTGGACAGTGGGACAAAGTCTACCCTCAAAGTTTGCAGGTGACACCACATGACAAACAGTGGTCAATACACCAGCAGATCATGTGGCCATCCTTCAGGATCTTAACAACATGCAAAAGTGGCTCACAAACCTCACAAACCAAGGGAATGCATCTGGGAAGATACAACCCTGTGTGTACATGTACAGGCTGAAGAGCTGGCAAGTAGTGCTGCAATAAAGGCCCTGGTGGACAAGGCAAACAGGAGCCAGAAATGTGTACACATCACAAAGACAGCCAGGATCATGTTGGGCTGTTTGAGGAAAAGCATCACCAGCATGTTTAGAGATGATCCCTCAGCTTCGAGTCAGCACTGGTAAGGCCAAGCCAGGAATTTTGTGTTCAGTTCTGGGCAACCCAGTAGAGAAGACATATGGACATAGTGGCACAAGTCTAGAAAAGGGCTACAAAGATAACTGAGTGATTACAGCACCTGCTATGAGAAGAGCTAAGATTGCTTTTAGCCTGGAGAGGAGGAGGCTTGCTAAGAAAGGCACGGAATCTGCTATTCATATATATCGGTAAGAATGATTTATTTGGGGTGAAAGCAAAGAAAGCATCAGGCCCTTCTCAACAGCATGTGCTGACAAGACAAGAGGCAACAGTCAAACTGAATCACAAGAAATTCCATACGAACAAAACAGAGTGTTCAGTATGCAGGTGGTCAGACATGGAAAAAGGCTGCCAAGAGAAGCTGTAGATTTTCTATCCATGGAGATACTTAAACCCTAACTGAACACTGTCCTGAGCAACCTGAACAAGCTGACCCTGCTTAACTAGGAAGGTAGGTTTATTCTGTAAGAACTCCAAAGGCTCCTTCCTATCAAGCTGTTATAGGTTCAAACATAGGTGTTTGTTTTCAAAAATGCACGGAGGCACGTGGAACGGAGAGCTGGACTCTTATCTGACATTGAAAGACATGACTTGGAACTTCATGGACATCATAGCTCCACAGAAGCAGAAAAACTGTTAGAAGTCTCTTTTCCCTTTATAGATTTGGACATTGAAGTTTTGGCTCAGTTATGTTAGAGTGCTATGATGCATCTCTGTCTTTGTGTATATGTCTTTTTTTATATGGGTAGGTATTTTTGTGAAGGATGAATTAAATGTCTTGCTGCCTCTTCCCCTAAATCAAGTTATTTTTGGGTTTTTGCCAGCAACTCATAAGTGGTTTCTTTTAAAACACTCCCTGTATTGTTTTGTTCCATTAGCACTTCAGCTACATTAATTGGTGCATATTGCCAATATGGGTTATTTACTCCATGACATATCCATTGTAGGATACTACATTAATCTCACAGGAAGAAAGCCAGGAGACAGTCAAAGAAAAAAAAAATTACTAAGTACATTTTTGCTGTCAAGAAGAAACAAAACTAGAAATCACTGTTTCTTTAATAAAAGCTATTTTATACAGGAATAGCTTTTATAGGAATAGCTAGGTGGTGTATAATTATATACTACACAAAGCTATTCTGAAGACTGCTCTTTAACTAGTAATTCTGTGATCCAAATGCATTAACACTGTTTCAATACTCATTTCAGTACAGAAGTAGCAGGCAAAAAGTATTCTAAACCAGGATTTTAAAAAGATGCATTAAAATCCACTAGAAATCCCTAATCTCTTCCATAATGAGATTGGGATTGTTAATACATTAACTTGAGTTCAGGATATGACATGCTTGCAAAGGGAATTAAACCAAACTGAATTTAACCATTCAAAATGTAAACAATCCATGTGAAAGTAAAGAATATAGCACAGGAATGTGCAAGAGAGTACTGCTGATTTAAAACAAACACTAGGATTCATACATTGTTTTCACTTCTTTTAATGTTGTAAGCATACAAGGTTGACTTGATCAGTTTTCAAGTTCCTTTTTTTCATTCTTGAAAATATCCAGCTTTAGGGCCTGCGAACAAGGTTTAAGGAGAAGACTCCTCTAAAAGAAGCTGACTTGTAAAGCAAAATACCACTGTCACTCCAGACTCTAAAAAGGTACCAAAGCAAGTATTATGGACAAAATTGAACTACAATGAATTTCAGTACCTGAGCACGTGTAAAAGGTGTCATTTCACACAAAGCTAACTGAACTGGCAAGGTGCACAGGGACAAATCATAGATAATAGATGGGTAGGACAGAATAAAAGAATTTCTTAGGTTGCAAGGGATCTCAGAGATCATCTAGTTCTAACCCACTGAACCATGGGCAAAAACACCTGTCACTAGAACAGGTTGCTCAGAGCTCCATCCAACTTCAGTCTTGAATGCTTTCAGGGAGGGGGCATCTACAATCTCCCTGGGAAACCTATTTCACTGCATCATCAACTCTATAGTGAGAAATTTCTTCCTAAGATCTGCTCTAAATCTATGTTCTTTTAGTTTGAAACCATTCCTCCTTGATCAATCACTAGAGTCTCTTCTAAAAAGTATCTCTCCAGCTTTCATGCAGCCCCCTTTCAGGTACTGGAATCCTGCTGTAATGTCCTCCCTGAAACTTCTCTTCTCAAGGCTGAACAACCCCAACTCCCTCAGTCATCCCCTTCTAAAAGGAAAGACTGGCTCCATGGAAAGATGTAGATGAAGAAGGTAAGTATGTATCACTGATGCTGGGTTATGAATGAACACTAATGAACACCACAGAACAAAACATCCAACTACACGCAATTACTCATGCAAACATTTAGATACCTGTCAATGAACACATGAGAACTAGCATATTTGCTGCAACACAAGTTACATATATAACCCATTCCAGTCCGCCTTTCCTGCCTCTTTGCTTCTCCTGCCTCACATTAATTTTGCAGTTCTTCAGTTATTTTGTTAATAGTTCATGCAAATCCTTCTCTTGTCTCACTTCTCCAGTTTTTCCCCTGACCCCACATCCTTAACAACACATTTCAAGACTTCACAGGATTTCTCCTGCTACTTCTACATCCCCACTAGGTCATGCTTCAGCAGACTTATTGTCAAATCCTCCTCAATTTATCTACTTCTCCTCAAGCACTCTTCCACTCTCAGCTTCTCAGTCCTTTAATCTCTTCACAAAAAGCAACGCATCAAATCCTGGAATGGAAGACCTCATCACCAATACTTCACAATTTGTCAACATTATAAACTATGGACCTCATAGCTTATAATCCAGCCTTTTTAAGTGTACAAGGCTAACTATCACCCTACACCTTGAAGGTACTTAACGTGTGTGGTGACTAGGACTGGCCTTGACACGGCACGTGAAGGCAGCATTACTAGTGTAAGGATATCCATAATAGAAAGAAGTTAAATTACTAAACTGTCTTCAGTTTCACTGAAGATGCTTTTAACAAAACAGAATCAAAGAGAAGAGGAAACACAACAGATTCTGAATAATTATTAGAAACAAAGGGAAAAAAACATGGAGTGGTAGAAAAAATTAAATACTAATTTTTTTAAATACTAATTTTTTGTCATTACCTTGGCATATTACACAATCTTCTTTGCTGAAACAAAAGATCCCCCCAGACAAAAGAAAAGCACAGCCCCAGTCACCAGGTACAAAAAAGATGTGTTCAAATTGTAAGCCATAAGAGAAAGGACTGCTGGAATCAATACCTCAAATTAGAAGGAACCCATAAGGGTAACTGGGTCCAACTCCCTGATCCTTTTAGGACTACTGAAAACCAAATTATATGATTGTCGGCCAGATGATCCTTAAATTCTGATAGGCTTGGTGCTGTGACCAGTTCCCTGTTCCAGGGACCAGCTACCTCTCAGTGAAAAACCTTTTCTTGGTGTCTAATCTCAATTTCCCATAAATATTATTTTATCATAAGGACTGAAATATATTATTTAGCAGTTTGCAACAGAAAGGAAATGTACAGCTAATAAACAACTTATTTGTATACCGGGATGGCAGAGACAGAAGCAAAACAAATCTTTTACAGTGGCTCGTTAGGGTTAACCTAGTCTTATGCCTAAAAAAAAAAAAAAAACCAAAACAAAGCAGACATTCAAATCTTAAGTTCAACGTAAACATTTCTTCATAATCTCTTTTTGTTCCCAAGCATGAAAGATGAATAAACCTTTTTTTGTCCTAAGAATCAAAGGCCTGAGGCATACACTAATGAAGAAGACTCTCCAAAAGAAAAGGCCACTTGCAACATCGAAAGGGAACACGAGAAAGAAACTTTTTAAAGTTATTTAAGACTTTAACTCTACACACAGGGACTATCACATAAGGAGATATATGAATGTAAAACAGACTATAAACTTTTGAGATACCCTTATTTTGTTTAGAGTTTGTATTAAATATTGTATTAGTACACCAGGACAAGAACTGTACAACAGCACAGAACAAAACAGCAGAGCAGACATCAGAATGGCACGTGCACTGCCAATAATTAGATCAAGTGGGGTATAAAATTCAAGAAAGTAGATTGATAACAGCAAAGAACCTGCAAGCACTGCTGGAGTGTGAGACCCTATCATGTATTTGAGTTCTGTGTATATGATATGACTCAACACTATGCAGAGCATACTTTATCAAAAAGGAAAATAAAAGATTACAGCAAAGATCATGCAAAACCACTGCAAATAAGCAATAACCCAAAAGACACGACAAAGACTTGGTAGTGAGCACTCCTTGTTCCCAATGTCACTGCAAGTAATCCTGGCCAGACTGACTGGATATACCATATATATCCATCTGTGCTGGACTTCTTAAAGGAGGACAACAGAAGCATGAATAAGAAAGAATTAACAAAATAAATGAGATAACTCATCCAAGTTACCGAAATTGGTTTTGTTCAGACTAAAAGTAATGTTTCTTCCTATCCAGTGATCCCTTGTGAGATGCTATACTTTAAACTCTTTCACTTCATTTGTTTAAACATCCTGTTTGGCTGTTGCAGGACTGTGGTAATTTGCCAAGTAACATCTGTTGCAACGTATAAAACTCATTACTGCAGCAAAACCAGCCTAGTTTACAATTTGTTGACTTTCAGTCTCAGCAAAGAACACTTTTTTCTTCAGCTAAAATGGTAGACGTCTCTAATACAGTATTTAAACAATAATATAATGCATTGACGGGAACTGAGAAATCCTCTAGCCTTAAAAAGTATGAGAAAAGCTTACAGTGTTCAGTGCTGTTACAACACAGCTCTTTACTCTAACAACTGCTAAACATCTTCCATAGATGAAGGTCAGGCAAATTGTTTCTAGTACCTAAATCAAACAATCTTTCTTATGCCACTTCTTCACGTATAATCTGTACCTATCCTTCTTGGGGCCGTTTTTACATTTCATTCCCATTCTCACATAGAGATGCAATAGCCTCCATATAACCTCTGCTTCTCAAAAACAGTAAGTGAAGAAGCAGGGAGGAATGAAAGCTGTTATGCATTATCCTACAAATATTATATGTCTCAATGGTTGCACTGCCTTCCAAACTAGTTTTACACAGTCATAATACTTAGTTGGGCCTTGGGAAAACAACTTGTGCTTATTTGATTGATCCAAGTTCTGCAACTTGAAAAAGCCCACACCTTCAGCTAGACTCACTAGTCAGCAGATGTCCAGTGTTGCTTTCTGTCACTTTAACATTAGAATGATTATGATGCTTAGAGATTTCTTTAGTTATTCATAATCATTTGACTACATAAAAAACATAAAACATACTTTGACTAGACAAGCTGCCATTTTAAACTAATGGTAAGTCACTCCACCAACAATTCATTCAGTGCATCCAGCACTAGATACTACTCTCAAAATCCACAAAAAGTAACATGACCATATGGAATTTAGCAGATAGAGTATAACCCACTTAATAAAACATCTAATCACAATTGTTATAAACAGTTTTCTGGTATAAAGCAGAAATAATTTTTCTAGTTGTCTTGGCTTTATTTGTCAAATCTCTGCACTACTGGCTGTAATTTTGGATAATGCTATTATACATGTAAGCATTGCAGGAGATTAATTCATCCAAAGTATAAATGGTGAGATTCAATTATGTGTTATATAGAAAACTCACAAGTTATGAAATTACTTTTAAATACAGTCTTCGCTACTGTTCAGTTAGGAACATTCTTACTGAGTAAGCAACATAGATACTTCTGCAGTCTGTAAAATGATGATTGCAGGACAAATCCTAACCTCCCTGCTCCCTCTGAGCCATGACATTGTGTAAAGTCAAAGCAATATGCTGAGAATAAGTTTGTCTTCAATATGGATGCATTTTACACCACAGTTCCTTAGGATTCATGAGAAAGAAAACTCCTCTCTGACAGGAGAAGGCAGAGATGTGGACACGTTTAACATATATATCACCCAAAAAAATTGGCTTTGGTGCAGATTTTGAAACTGAACTGTAATTTTCTGAAAGCTACATTTATACCTGCTGCTTTTAATGCCAGCACAGCTATAGTAATACAGGAGTACTCAAAACAAAAACGCCATTATTTATCTCAAGTGACATATAATTAAGAGACTCACAACATTAAAATGTTTCTTGTATTAAAAACTGCCATTTCTATGTCAGCTTTTAATAAGTAACTCAAAAATTCTCATTAATTCCATTCATTTCCCATTTTTACTGGAATCTGTAAGAACAGTTGTCTGAAATCCTACAGGGTTGGCAATCTGAAAACAGTGTCCGGCAAAAGAAACCAAAATTGGTATTGATAGGTGTCAACATTGTACCTCCTTGTTGGTGGTCCACAGGATAGTCTAAGAACTGCCAGCGGTTTGGCTGTTCCAGGCGGGCTTCAAACCCACCTGTTCGCACACCAATGTCAAGTAAATAGCTTTTACACGGTATGTTCAAAACCACATGAAAATTAAAATAGCGAGAGACTGACACATAAAGCATACATCTTTCAAAACTAACACATAATATCCTTTCAAAAATAACAGGTAGCTCTTAAAAAGTTAACGGAATAAGCAAGAAAGGGAACCACACTGCCGCAGCTCAAAACAGCTGGAAGTCAGTAACGAAACGTTAACACTCGATCGCCTTCCGTGGCTGAACATTCAGAGAACACCGCCCGCCTCCACCGGACAGTGCTTAGTCCAAAGGCACTCCGAACAAAGGTTCTCCCGAGTTCAGCCATCTTCCGCACCAGCAGCGCAGCAGGTTCCCGGGTTGCCACTGCTCCTTTAAGCCCAAACCCACGAAAAACGCTAGGAACTGGCCCCCGGATCGGCTGACTCGTTCCCTTCGCCCTTCGCTCGGAGCGTGTCCAGTTGTGCTAGCAGCGCAGGCGGGGCAGGGGGTGACGGCGCCCGGTGCCGCGGGAAACTCTGTTAGGAGGTGAGCAGCGAGCGCATCGTGCCCAGCCGCGCCGCTGGGAGGTTCGCCCCCTGCGTATGCCCCGCATGGGATATGAAGCCGCGCGGGCGAAGCGGGGACTGCAAGAGGGACCCTTGGCGCGCCCGCCCTATCAGGCAGCGTTAGAGCTCTGACGGAGCTCCCCCCCGCAGTCGCTGCAGCCTGTAGCCACCCGGGGCGAGCCGCGCCCTACAACCACGGCCCTGTCCGTCTCCCAGCGGCCCCGAGGTGCAACCCTTCGCTGAGGCCAGCAGCCGTCCCGCGGCACCTGCGAGCAACGCGGCCCACGCAGACCGCGACTTAGGGCCCCCGGACCGGAGAAGCGGGTTGCGACCGGAGACCGCCACGGCTCTGGGGAAAATCACAGTAACTGTGACTTCCCATCCCTTCTCCTCCTGCTGTTTCTTCTTCTTCTCTTCCACCGCCGCCTTTCCCGCACCCCCACGCTTGGACTAAAGCAAAGCGCGTGAAACTCACGGGAAGACGCCATGCCGCTCTCTTCCGGCCAAGCTGCCTCAGCTCTACTGGCAACAGCTCCGGCGACACCGAAAGCCGCCGTCGTCTGGACCACTCCACCTTCCTGCCGACGTGCCGGCCCCGCCCTCCGGCAGTGCCCGCCCCCGACCTCGCCTCAGCCCGCCCTCGCCTGGAACGAGCTGCCGCTCACGTCTGCCACATCTTGCAGCCGCTCTAATGGGAGGTTTCGCCGATCGGTACCGCGGCGGCGCGGATCGGCACCGGGCGGGGCGAGGCATGGAGTTTCTGGCTGCGTCTGAGATTAGGGAACAAACCGCACCGTACTCACACAAGGCTGCCTGATCCCGAGCTCTTGGCCATGGCCCCACCGCCCTGGGCAGACCCCGGCTCCACCCGAAAAGCCAGTCCTGTACCCAGGACTGAGTCAGTGCGATGGATGGGGACACCTGCTAGGGGCCCGCGGCGTCCCGGTACATTCGGGGCTGGCTGCCATGCGGCCGGGAGTCGGCGGGTCAGTCCTTGGGCAATGAAGTCTTTCTCTGCTGCTAGTGGAAGCCAAGTGAGAGAAACCTTGACAAACCGTCTCCGTGACGGAAGCGGGTGTAACGCCGATCGCTTCGCTCCAGAGAGCGGGACTTCGTGCACCCTCTGTCTTGGCGAGCAGTGACAGCCCTTCGAGCACTTGTAGCCCAAGCGCAGACCAATATGGGTTATTGCTGGGAAGAGAAAGTTCAGTCCCCGGGGGGGTGGGGCACGAGGCTGGTCTGTGGCGCACCGTGACAGGTCCCGAGTAGACCTCCGGAAGTTACTGACGCGAGATGATGGGAAGCCAAGGTAAGGTAACCTCCAAGGGGTGGGTGTCCACAATGCCAGTCAGTAGCTGCTAATGAAGAAAGCCAGGCAGACATACAGATTGTTGCAGGAAGCTTGTTGAACACTGGTGTGCTTGAATGAGATGATGATTTCAGCAGAACTCATATAGTAGCTGAATCTTGGGCATGCCTCACAACTGTATATTGCCACATGTACCTGCTGTTAACAGTGTACTCAGCATCTGTGGATGAAAACGTTTATGCAGTGTTCTTCAAGTGATAATACGTATGAAATAAGGTCTAAAATGTTGCTGCCTTTACCTGTAAAAGACAGTCCCTTGGGGTTAATGCTAAAATTTTGGGTAGATCTGAAAGAAACATAATAAAAGAATAAGGAAAAAATGATTCAATATTGTATGATTGATTGGCCTAAAGAAATGATACAACCCGATAATCTATTTTGGCCAATGTACAGGTCATGTGAGGGATGGACATGTCAGGCTTTGAATATGTATGTACACAGTACTTTTTTTTTTTTGTGCTTGTGTTTAATAGTGTTTGACCTGTCTAAATATATTCTCAGGNGCTTGTGTTTAATAGTGTTTGACCTGTCTAAAATTATTCTCAGGGGCTGAGTGGCTGGCCACTGCAGTTCTTGGTCTGGCCTAACTGGAAGCAGTGGTTTGCCCCACTGTGATGCCTTTGTGGCCAAAGGATAAAAATCTTTCTGCATTTGTGTAGAGGGAGCATGATTTGCTCTGGCTCGGCTTTCTCAGGGGAGGAGTGTGATGGAGAAAGCTGTCCTAATTGTTAACCCTCCTATGAGTTGCAGAAAAGGAAGGTGAAAGGGGACAGCTTCTCAAGCTTTTCATGGAGCAACAATTTTTTTAAGAAATGACACACCAGGTCTTTGCCCCTGGAGATTTTTCACTCCCTCGGCACTGAGGATGCTGGAGACTCTTGTGCCTCTGGGGAGAAAGGTCTGTCTGTGATTGATTTGGTCTAAAAAACAAATAAAAACAAAAAACCTGCACACAGGAATCTGTGGTATCATGTGCTTGTGAGGGGCTGGCCTGCCCACAGGACTGTGTGTAGAACCTGTGTATCAGCTGGCAAACAAGGCTGTGGACAGCTAGGAAAGGTGAAAGCTGGTGGGATGCTTGCAGAAGGATTGACCCTTCAAGAGATCTGAAGGAAAGCATTTGTATTGGTATTAATCCAAGCTGAAATATTTGCCCAATCCAATGAGAAGAGTGCTGCTTTGTTACATCTCCCAAGTCTGAATTCACCCAGTCAGATAAACCTGAAGTGCCAAACCCAGATACCCTATTGGGCAAGATCCCTCGTGATCATAGGTGGTTCACTGTGATAGATCTGAAAGATGTAAGGCTTGAGCCTTAGCTGAGGAAAGTAGGGATTGGTTTGCTTTTGAATAGAAAGACTTGGGAAGGGGTGGGAAACAGCTCAGGTGACCCAAGCTGCCCCAGGGATTTACAAAGTTTCTCAATTTGTTTGAACAGGCTTTAGAGAAAATACTACAAATATTCCAGATCCCTCCTGGAATCCACCTTTTACAATACGTAGATGATCTTTTGATATCTGGAGCAACAGAAGAGACTGTGAAGACAGCGACAATTGAATTATTAAATTTCTTAGGGGAAAAGGGCTTTTGGGTGTCTAGAAAGAAGCTACAATTTGTTCAAAGAAAATTAAATCTTTGGGACATTTGGTAAGCAAAGGGAAACTAAAATCAGCCCTGGTAGGTTTCTTTGCCACTGCCCAAGACAAAGGGAGAAATCAGGAAACAGCTTAGACTTTTTGGTCACTGTAGGCTGTGGCTGGAGGGATACACACAAGCTGTGAGATTTTTGTTTAAGAAATCATTGCAAGAAGGATTGGACGGAGACAGAAAAGAAATAAATAGGGGAGCTGAAAAATAAGTTAATTA
>VZRI01005650.1:212415-238068 GCA_013397515.1 Upupa epops | reverse complement strand
AGACTGCCTCCTAACTGCTGTGTTAAGATCCCAGTGAATATCTGGGAGATTGAAGTTGCCTAAGAAAATTAGGGCAGGCAATCTTGAGATGTCCTCCAGCTGTTCGTAGAATATTTGATCAACATTATCATCCTGATTGGTGGTCTGTAACACACTCTAAGCACAGTGTCGATCTTGTTAGCTAACACTGTAATCTGAACCTACAGGCTCTCTACTCTGTCGTCCCTGATCTCAAGTTCTGTGACTTCCAGGACTTCAGCAACANGTACCATCCCCTTCAATCCTAGTTTAAAGCCCTCTTGATAAGGCCTGACAGCTCATGGCCCAGTACCCTTTTACCCTTATTAGATAGATGCAACCCACTCGAGTCTAACAAGCCATGATTGTTAAATGTTTCCCCATGATCAAAGAACCCAAAGTTTTTCTGTTCACACCAACCCCTGAGCCACCTGTTAATATCAAGGATTCTGTTACATGTCACATTATTGACCCCCGCTGTTACAGGGATCAAGCAAAACACTATCTGCAAACCTACTCCATTGATAAGTTGACCAAGTTCCCTGAAATCCCTTTTAATTGTCCTGACTCCCCTCTCAATAGCCTCATCGCTACCAGCTTGCACCATCAACAACAGATAATAGTCTGTGGGTTTAATGAGTTTGGGTATCCTCCTGGTGATATCCTGAACCTGGGCCTCTGGGAGGCAGCAGACCTCCCTATGGAAAGGATCTGGTCTACACAGGGGACCCTCTGTTCCCCTCAAAAAGGAGTCACCAACAACCACCAGCCTTCTCTTCTTTTTCATTTTTGAGGGGTTTTTCAGTAAGGGTGCTCCTTGGGGGTTCTCTAGTTAAGAGAATTTCTTCAGCCTCCTCATCCTGATCCCCAAAATCCAGTGCCCTGAACCTGTTCTCTAAGGGCAGATGAAAAGGTGGCATCTGGAAAGGCGGAGGGGGGCAGGAGAGGGTTCTGTTTCCCCCATGAATACAAACCTGTTCCCCTTCTTCCTTGTGGAGCAAAGCCTCGATCTCTTCCAGATCCCGAGTCCCTTCTTCCTGGTGATAGGGAATACCAGGCTCCTCTTGACTCCTGGTTAGCTCTAAGAGAAGAGAGAGTGCTATTGTTAGGCAGCAATATGCGTTGTCCTTCAGGTCAATTACTGCTAATTTCTTACCCTGTGTGTTTAATGCAGTTCTGGACTTGGGTTTATGAAAACACTCGCCTATACCTCCTCCTTGAATGATAGAAGACAGAGGTGTACAAAACTTAGAAGCACCAGGAATTGCCTCACCCAGACTCGGCCATTCTTGTTATTTTTGTTGAAGAGGAGCAGTTTCACAGCTAGAACTGCCATGTTGTCCCATGCCATTGGGGCTGCTGGCTAAGGGCAGCTGGGCACTGGGATTGGTGGCAGCGATGCCATCAGCTGTCAGGATTGCCAGCATTTCCAGGGTATTTGCCAAGCTCTTTGTGGCAGGGCTTTACAATGTCAGAGCCAGCCACTTCCTCACCAAGGCAGCAGCTCAAGGCGTCAAGGTATCTTCAGGAAAACCAACCCGATGGTTCTCCTGCCCTATTTAACTGGTGTTAGTTGAATTAAAAAACATTCAGGGTGCATCTTAGGAGAGGGAAGGAATGTGCATTGTTTTTGTAACAGTGGTAATTCCTCTGTAAAGTCACGATGAGACTAAGCAATGGATTTAGTTCTCAATAATCCTGTGATGTCATCCTCCTACAGCTTGTTTAAAATACAACATATTTGGGATTTTTCACTTCCTCTGTTAGTTTTTCTGTTTTCTAGTTTGTTTTTTTCAATTCCTAATTAATTAGTTTCTAAAGGCGTGCAGCTTGCAAGGGCAGGGAGGGGACAATTTGGGCACTTTCCCATGGGAAAGTTAATAGAACTTTCAAAAAAAAAATAGGTTTTCAATTTATTTTCTTCCAAGTCCCAAATAGTGATCTTCTTAATCGTTATTTACATACCTAAAAGCTAGTGCAGAATCTCATCAGCATTTCTTAATGTGTGGTCTTTAATGTGGATATTAACATCCATTTTGGTGCTTTGGAGGTTCCAATTCCTAGTGTGTGCAAAAGAAGTTGCAGTGAGGTATACAATTGCATTCCATCTGCTTAAACACAGCAGATCATTTTCGATGCAAAAACGCCTCATAGTCTCTCAGAGCTTCCCCCACCTTCCGGAGAGAGCAGAGCTTCTGCTTTTCTTCTGCTGCTGGCATCTCTGTGTTGAATGCAGTGACCAAGGGCTGTATTTGGGGGAAGAGAGTTTTCACTTCTTGCTGTTGGGTGGGAATTGGTTGTTACTCGATGTAGCAGAAATGGCACAGTGGAATCCTGGGGAGAATGAGTTAAAGCTGTAGCTGGTGTGGGAAAGTTTGGTGTTGTGAGTCCCTTCTCTGCTGTTCCGTGGTTACTACAACGGGCTTCACTCCTGGGAAACAAAAGCCTTTTAATTATTGCTCCGTCTTCCCCTCTATATAGAGAAAACGCTCCTAAAAACATCAGTTGAATTTTTAATTAGGGAAAACCTTCACAGAAAGCCCTTGTGGAAATAATAAGCTCATTTAATTCTTTTTAAAGGGGTGGAAGAGAAAGTTCTTCAAAGATCAGAATTTCCTTTTTGCTTAAAGAGAATAATTAGATTTTTTTTTCCTCCCATGAAGCATTTCTGACTCTTTTAACTCTTCCATAGAATCCTTTTACACTTGCTTAAAAAAAACCAACTCCCCAACTTCTTTTTTTCAGAATTTTGACTCCAACCAGTAGTTTTCAGGATATTTGGACCCTCTATAACTTCCTCATGAGCAACGAGGTATGACGTTTTCTCTCATGTTCTGTCAGATAACAATGTTTTTATTTAAAGCTGTGTAGTTCTCCCTCATTGTTGCATTTCTGATGAGCTAAAATTCTGCAGACCTGCTCTTCTTTATTAGGTATTGGGCACAAAAATGTATTTTGAAACACCAGTGTATTTGTTGATTGAATTCTCTGTTGGTGCTTGAGTGACTTCCTGTTTTTGTGTTGAGAGTGCTGAAAGATTTTTTAGGAGAGAAACTGGGCTGAATGTTCTACACAAATGCATTGTGAGTTTGTAGTATTTGATTTTATAATGCACAACAGAATCTTTTAATGTTCTGTCTCAGCTGGAGGAGCCACTAGTAACACGTTAACCATCTGTCTGTTGTACCAGCTGTTTGAATGTAATCGATACGTGATACGAGGTGAATTACTGCTGCGTTAATCGTTCATTCCAGGTGAACACCAGTATAAAATTCACTGCCGAGGAGCTTTACGAGTGCATTTCACAAGAGATGTACCGGTAAGCCAATACTGACCTGTGTGTTACTCAGACATTTGTAAGTACAGCTAGGGAAAAGAATAAAAGACAAATCTAAGATTCCAAGTGGTAGTTCCCATTTTAGGAGGGTTTTTTAACAGTTCGGTCATAGGAAAAGAAACATCCTGTTGTACGTTGAATTAAAGGCTTTGAAAATGTGACTCGACACTTGAGTCACACCAGTCTTTGCTGTTTACAGGGAAGTTTCCAACTTAGAAAAGGTTTTGGATTTTGTGTGATTGAGAGTTGCAAATTCAGGTTCAGTGGGGTTTTTTTACATAAATACCATGATTATTTTTTTGTGGTTGGGTTTTGTTTCTATAAATACATCTTAAGCAGATAGTAACAGGCAGGTAAATATTTTCTTTGCTGTTCTATGAAGTGTCTGTAACTTGCCAGGACACAGAGCCTGGTCCCATCAACTGTGACAGTCTCTTGTGGATTATTTTAATCTGAGTGAGCAAACGATGAGCTTTCTCAAGTCTTAAGTGGAAAGTGCAGACTGTTAGGTCAGAGAGAGAAGGTACGTGAACAATTGTTTCAGAAACCTGTACAAAATGCAGAACTGAACTGCAGCTTCAACACTTTCCATATAAACCAGTAATACTTTGAGTCTTGAGGTTCCATGCTGGGTTGAGAAGCCTGAACTCTGTCTGCTGGGGACACCTAACGAGTCAGCACTTGGTCTTTTGCTATAAAACTATACCTGGATTTCCAAAGGGACTGAAGATTCTCTGCTTTTCACAGTTAAGGGGTGGAATTAGAATTCCTGAGAATTTTAAAGAAACATGTGGAACTGTTCCTGCCTGTAAAACAGGTTCATTTTGTCACAGTAACCTTTGCGTCATCTCTTCCCCAGGGAACGGCTAGAGGTGGGATGCTGCCAGTTGGCACAGCTGGAACATGCTGTCAAGCAGTGTCACTCATCAGTCCATGCCGAGGCCAAGAACAGGGGCTGGTTGTGATGCCTAGTCAAGGTTTGAGCTGTGATACCACCCGCTGCATTTTCCTTGTTCAGAACTGGTTCCTCTGGGCAGTGTGAGGGAAATACTCAAGTGAACCAAAACTCTGCCTTCTGTTTTTCTCAATGGTGCTGTTTTATATTTGAGTTGAAGGTAGAAACCCCAGCTGGTTACATAGGTGTGTTAAATGTTGGAAGTTGTGCTAAGGATCACAAGCTGGTTGGATTTGTTGTCTCAAGTGAGGGGCTAGGACTGGCACACCTGGCTTCCTGTTCTGAATTACAAATGGTCACATCAGGAGGAAGGTCTGTGAACACTTGTGTAGAGAACTCTGTTGGAGATGCTGGTTTTGCTGATGCATAAGTGACAACTGAAGGAGAGCCTGGCCCTCCTTATGCCAGTGGGGGTCTGGAAGAACTGGAAGGGAAACAGTGATGGACTGGAACACAGGAGTGATGGACACACCCTACACACTGAACTGTGCAAGGCTTAAGAGAGGGTCTAGAATGGAGAAAAAAAAATGGATTGATGCTTATTTAAAAGAACGCAAACCCTCACAGATGTGTTTCAGAGGGATGTTTTTCCTTTGTTAAAAGTATCTACCCCACCCAACAGGACCTGCTGTGGAAGAAAACAACTTCTGCCTGCCATGTTCTCCTTAGGGCAGGAGGATTTTCCCCTCACTGGGTCATGCTCCACTTGTCTCTACTCTCCAGGTGCCATCTCCGTTCAGATGTGCAGCTCATTGCTTTCCAAAACTGCTTTAGGCTCTTGTAAAAAGCCATTTGGGATGCTGCTGTAGCCTTTGTACAACAACATACGTAGAGGAGGTAACGTTAGAGACGAGGTACCAGGCATAGCTCTCAAAGTTGTTTATTCTGATATTGACTTTTGGCTGTATTTGTAAAATCTTTATTGTAAATAATAATTTATTGTTCCAGTAAAGAGAGCTTCATTTTAAGTGGCAGTGGCTCTATTTTCACTTTGCCTGATTACTGTGGATGAAAGTTTAATGCAGGTGCTGCCCCCAGACACGTGAAAGGCTGGAGCTAGAATTACTTAGGAACAGAAGTCTCAAGGGCTGTTGCCATTCAGCTATGATTTTAGGCTTTGTCATACCACATCCCTGGTCAGATGTACTCAGGTTTACAGCTTGAAAGAGTCAGGATAACTGCCAAACTCCTCAGTAGACAGATAGCAGCCCAGGGTGTTTTATGTAACTAGCTGTAGCAGAGGTCTGCTACTACTATCGCTAGTAAACCACCGCTGTCATGGGTACGGAAACTAGGGCTTAATTTTCTAAAGCTATGTGGCTCAAGTTCCTCACCCTAGTACTAGGTGTCTCCTTTCAAGAGGGTGTTAGGGGATTTTTTTGTTGTTGCTCAGGTTCACTTAGCCCCTTTCTCATCTGGCCACACACTTCATTTTGCATGGAGCTCCTAGTAAACTGATCCACAGGGCAGCAGCCCATAAGCAGGCAAATCTCCCCTAGACATCAGTGCTTGGGCTCCAGGAGCTGGCTGCACACCGAGAGCTTTCTACATCTGTGTCTGGCAGATGACTCTCAGATGGCAGGTGGATGTTAAACTTTGTGTTAATTATCACCAACTGCTGGGTGGGAGCAGTCTTGAAGAAAAAGACACAAGAACACATCAGAGCAATGGTGTGGGGCAAGGGTTTCCCACAAGGTACTTTTAATGTGTTTGCATCAGCAGCAAGCAGTCAGTGCTGAGTTTGGCACAAGGAGTTAGGTGTGCAGCACTACACAAAACACCACAGCATCCTAACCAACACTTTATCTGGGTGAAGAGAGAAAGTGAACTAAAATACAGCACTAGGAGCACATACAAGATCAAGTTATTTATGTTCTGTCACACGTTCAGCTGCAGTATTAGAAAAATAAACTTAGGACAGTTACTAATCAGATTAATACATTTCTGTTGCCCAGTGGCAAGAGTTTAGAAACCACAAGCAAAGCCCCACACTGAAGTAGTTGGTTTATAGAGGTTAGCTCACCCATAGGAACACAACTGTGGTGCAGAAACCACCTCCTGCAGCTCTGCTGAAAGAGCTGGAGCCACAATCCTTTGCCTGTCCCACAAAGTCACAGCTCTTTTACGTTCAGTGGCACCGACCCTTGTTATTGATGCTGTAGCATAGGCCAAAGTTCAGCAGCTCACCTAGGGTGGTGAATAGGTTGCCCACTATCTCTCTGTGAACTCCACGGTCATCTCTTGGCTTCAATAACCATTTATCTGCTGTTTCCATTTGAACACAGAACACTCTGCTGAGTATATAAAAACTGTTATAAAAAGGCAATCATCAAAGATAAGGTACTGGCAGGCAAGTCAGCTGTTTTTAATAAAAAAAATAGCCATCATTATCTATTTAAATAAGGCTTCTTGTTACAGATTGTTCCAGTTACTGAAGGAAAAGCAAGGCCTGACAATCAAATCTATCCCCCTGCCCCAATAACACAGCCTGTGGGGAAAGTCAGTTAATGTGCAAAGTGACAAAACACCACTGGGGGAAGCTCCTGACGTGATATGCCCAGTCTTTAGTTTCTCTTGCATTATCTTAGAAGTCTTAAAAAAACAAAACCAACAACCCACCCCAAACCGAAGTCCTAAAATACACCAAATCCCACCCTCCCAACCCCTTCATCTCAATAGTCTTTCCAAAACAAGTATGTACAGCACAGTAATATGCAATATGCAAAAGCTTGGTGTTGCTGTTGGCAACGTCTGTGCCCTCCCCCCCCTATTCACATGTACCTCTGCTCAACACAATTACATCACTAAGGCTGTTAGTTTGAAGAGGGGATTTAATCTGCTTAGAACTTGTAAATTTTTGTGTAGGGGCTCCACTCATTCGACTCCGGGTTATAAACCTCAACTGTGTTCAAAAACTCATTGCCATCAAACCCTCCAACTGCATAAATGGTGTTGGCCACTGTGGTGATGCCGGCGTTGCTCCTTGGTGTTGTCATGCCACCCATCATCTTCCACTCGTTTCTCGCAGGGTCGTACATCTCCACACAGCTCACTGCGTGCGAGCCATCAAAGCCACCACCCACATAGAGTTTTCCTGCCAGAAGGAAACAAAGCAAGTGAGTCTTCACTCCTTTCTGAGGAGACTAACTAAGTCAAAGTGAGAAACTCCAGGTTCTCTCTCAGAAATCTTTGCTTGGAAGCCATTAAGTTGACTGCCTTTGGGTCTTTTGATGCTTAGAGCTGACTGGACATTATTTCCAAGTCCAAATTCAAGCAGACACACTTCTGGAAGCAGCAGTCATGTTTTGAGAAGAAAGATGGGGACAAAAATCCCAACCCAAGAGTATTTTTGCTGTTCTCATTACAGTTTATAATTAAAACGAGAGGCACAGCGAGGTTTCTATTTCCCTGAAAAGAGACATGGCTTTGTGTTCTACACAGAGCACAGCTCAACATGAAAAATTCATCAAGCAAAAGCTTACAGAAACTTACCATCCCGCACAGCCACTCCAGCTCCCCGCCGGGCCACATTCATGGGTGCAATCAGGGTCCAGGTGTTGTTCTCTGGGTTGTAACGCTCCACACTGTTCAGACAGTTCCACGACTCAGCTCCTCCAATGATGTACAGGTACCCACCCAGCTCACACACTGCTGACTGGTGCCTCCCTACAAGCAGATGCCTGGGGTTAAGAGCCCAACACCACACTCTTGCACTGACAGCAGCTCACACATTGAAACCAGGTTTTAAAAATAAACCCAGTTTTAAACCCACCATTCTGCAGTTATCCTTTCCCGCCACCCCCTCACAAATCACACAGCAAACTTACGGATGTTCAAGGGAGCACAGCTTGTCCATGACTTCGTTACAGGATCAAACACATCACAGTTCTTAAGTCCCTTCTGGCCGTAAGGATCTGAACCACCGACAATGTAGAGTTTTCCATTTAGGGCACACACACCTGCCCACACAGCAGGAGACAGTTAGCTGAGAAATTAATAAATGTAAAAGATAAACCCATAAACCCATCAGTCAATTGCAGATGTGTTACCTGCATTGCAGCGATTGGTTCGCAGTTCTGGAACAGGAGTCCAGTCATCTATTTCTGGCTCATACATTTCCCCGCAGCTCAAGTCGTCCGAGTGGCCATTTGACCCCCCCACAACATAGAGCTGTCCCTAAATGGAATAAATAAACACTCTCCTCACATCTAAGCACACAACAGTTCAAAGTATTAGCACTCCAGTAACCCCTCAACTACAGTTAAGTGCCTTCTGCTGCCATTTTGTGATGTTTGCTCTACCTGTCCCACCTACACGTGCCCAATGTCATGTGCCATCTGCTCCCAGGCCACTACCCACCATCAAAACTGCCATCTGGAATCGAGCTCTTGGTGTTCTCATGGGCGCGATGAAAGTCCAGATGTCCTTCTGCGGGTCATAGCATTCCACTGTACGCAAACACTCCTCTCTGTTATAGCCACCTGAAAACAAAATGTCAGATGACACCACATTTCCAAACACTGACAGCTCCAACACTGAAGAACACCAAATCTAACCTAGTGAAAAGTCAAGAAGCTACCCTGCTCCTAACCAAGCAAGTCCCATTTGAGAACTGCTGGCATTTCCTTTACCTGCAGCAATGAGCTTGCCATTGAGCTCAGCTGTGCCCAGCCCTGAGCGTGCATACTGCATTGGGGACATGGGCTTCTCAATGATGTTGTCTGGCTGCAGCTCAAAGCTCAGGCTCTTCAGCAGCCGTGGTGTGCTGGTGGGTGAGCTCTGTGGGCTGTTGCGGCCATGCAGGAATATCACACACAGCACTCCATCCAGCACAGCCAGACACAGGTAGGTGTTACCTGTCATTGGGAGACAAAGAGAGATCACCAATGAGATGAAATTTTAAGTGACTTGAAGTAAATGCTTACGAGGATCTTCTGACTGCACTTCTAAGTGTGGAAATACTACTTTTTTCTGGTTACTGGTTACAAGTGGTCACCTAGTTACTGACAAGTAGTGGACTCAGATTATTCGTATTAGTGCTTGAAGGATACAGAAGGGCAGTAAAGAGGTTCTAAGATTGTGTCCTCATGAACGTGTTGCAAATGGCTGTGTTGGCCAATTAAAGACTGCCTGTATCCTTACAACTTCCGGGTTAACTATTACACACTGTGGGATTTGGGATGGCTCTGCAATAAGAAACCACGATGTTAAGAAATCCCAGTCACATCAGAAACATCCCACCAATTACTGGGCCTCAGAGATGCTGAAGGAACTCCCCAGGAGCAGGAGGTCACAGTACCAGAGGCACCATTTAGACAACACCCTTGGCCCGGTTACTCACTCGATGTTTTCTCTGAAGCAATGATTTTCCACTCATGCTTAGGACTCTGAGCAGCAGCATTCGGAGAAAGACTTCCCGAAGAGCTGCTACTGATCTGCTTGTGATCATTCTCACGTGGTGGCTTCTTCTGCAAAATCAAAAGGCAGCTACAGAAACCTCCAGCAGAGGCTACACCTCCTTCTACCTTTGCTCCTCTGAGCATATATATAACGACTCAAAGAGACCATCAGCCACCATTTCCAAAGAGCATTGTTTAGAGCATCCTCGGCATCAGCAACCAACCCCCCCCCACCTTGAATCTTGGTGATCTCACCCTGAGCACAAAGAATAATTTCAAACCGCCTCACTAGCAGGATTCTCAGAAGTGAGGAAAAACCTACAGCCATTTGGGGAGAACTGATGTGCAAACTAGAAGCCTCACTGGCAAGCTCGACTTCTGGAACTCGAGTTAATTACACAATGCTCTTTGGAAGTGAATTAAAGATTCTCTTCATTCCCTGAAGACAAATTAATTTCGCCTCAGTTCCTCTCTGTACTTAGATTAGCCGTTTCTTGGATCCTGGTTCCTACTAGCAGGAGATCTCTGCTTCATTTTAATCTTTGATTAAATTTATACTGCAGCTCACATTATTTTGCTCAACTAAGGAAATTCCCCCAGATTTCATATTTCAGGTGACACTGTGCAGCTGCTTGTGTTGTTCAAGCCTTTTCTGATTCGTAAGAACCAAAGAAGATTGTACATTTCTTGTCTTGTACATTTCAAGTCTGATTTTTCCAGGACCATATCTCTCTGAGTTTGGCTGCTGTTAGTTCTCTTGATTGTTTAGAAGGTCTAAGGCTGACAATACTTAGTATCAGTAATAACTTTTAAAAATAAAATAGTAAGACTTCTTGGCATGATTTCCAAAAATGAGCTTTTTGAATGTTCACACCTCAGTGACCTCTACTGCAAGGAGTATCCAAGGGCAGCGAGGTCTGTGAAGGCTTAGTAAAACCAGTGAATTAACTGAAAAAATTTGCTGCCTCTGTATCACTTCTTTTCACCTCTAGAATCCAAGTTCCAGGATGGAGAGCATTTTATGTAAAAGTTAGCTGAAAATTTCACCAAGTATATTTTTGTTCCAGCATGTTCCACTGTTATGAGTTAAACTACTCCAATATTTTGCTTCTAACTCAGTGAATTAAAACCACCTTAATTATCTCTGGCTAAAAGAAAAAAACCAAATTAATCAATCTTACAGGGATGGTCTGTCCAGAGTGGAAGCACAGGCTGTTGCCAGTTCCAAAGTTTTCTACTGCTGCTTTTTTTTTAAAATCTCTCAAACAAACAACACTGGATGCTGGCAACTGAAGGATTAAGAGCTTAGGTCTGGAATCCCTTTCTGTGCCACAATGTACCAGATGCATTGTCTTCTGCAAGCCAGGCACATCAGGATTATTTACAGCCCTCCGACTGCTTGCAAAGCTATAGCTGACCTACTGCAGCTGTCTGCCTTGCACAGAACTGTTTGAGTTGAAAAAGACCATTAAGGTTAGAATTCAACTGCTCCCCCAGCTCTGCCAGGTCCCCACTAACTCCTGTCCCTTACTCCACATCTTCATGGCTTTGCAACCCCCTCAGACATTGAGACTCCACCACTATTCCAGGTAGTCTAGGCCAGGTGAGAAATTATTCCTCAAGGCCAACGTAAACCTCCCCTGGCACAACTTGAAGCAGTTTCTTCTAGTTTCAGGAGAAGAGACCAACTCCCAGCTTGCTCCAGCCTCCTTAATTTCAGGGAGCTATTAAGGGTGATGTCTCCCTTAAGCCTCCTTTTCTCCACCTAAACACTCCCATTTCCCTCAGCCGCTCTTCAGAGTGCTTGTGCTCCGGATTCCTTCCCCATCTCCATCTCCACATGCTTTACCTCTTCTTTCCTACAGGTTACAGTTTGGAGGTCAAACCTAAATCACTCTGGTTTGCAAAGGCTTAGCTAGTCCACCAATCATCACTTCCAGATAACTTTCTCATCCCATGTCTCAATTAAAGCTCCCGCAGTTTCTTCTGCCAGCAGGACCTAATGGTGCTGTGAACTGCTCCAGCCTACCTGGGTTTTACCTGAGTCTGTCTGCAATTTGTACCTGCACAAACTGAATGTGGTCATCATCACTGCCATACACCTCAGCCTGTCCATCTAGCAGATTTCCATCAAGCAGCTTGTGATCAGCTGAGTAGTACAGTGTTTGAACCTGCAAAAACAACAACAACAGAACATCCATGTGGCTACCAGCTCCATGCTCCTTAGCTACAGGCACAGTACAAAAAGCAGTCGCCCGCATACTTCGTCATCACATCTCAATCTAGTGGAACGACAAAACTAAAAAGAAGCAGATGTCATGGTGGCAATCTTCAAACATGGCACGAGGGTTCCTTACTTTCTCAGCTTGAGAGAAATCTTCGCGTTCCGAGGCCTTCTGCTGGTTTGGTTTTTTCCCCAGCATGGAAACATCAGACAAGCAAGAGGCACATTAATTTTCAGAATTACACAAGTTCACAATCTCATGCAAGCATTTCCGTTATCCCCGCAAACAAATTTTCTGCTTTGAAAAATACACACATTCATCTCCCTCGAGAAAAAGTTAAAAAAAAGAAGTCAACAATGGACTCTAAAAGAGAGGTACTGGGAATGAGAAAAGACATCATAGATTTTAGTTCTGGAGAAAACTGTTGTCCACAACGGAACATCAGATGCATGGAAATGCATCTGAATTTCAACATCAAAGCTTTTAAAAATGAGTTTTTCCAAGAGGAAATAACACACTTGAGAATATATGACAGTATCAACACGTAATTTTTTTGCCTAAACAAGTGTTTCTCGAAGATCTATCATGCTTGTAATAATAAACTTGGAAAACCTGGATGGTTTATGGAATTTTATGAAGTTCATTTTCTCCAGCCAATTGAAAAAATTATACTCCCCACTCATTTTTTTCCATTCAACACTGCCCAGGCTACATCTAGTATTAGAATTCATGAGTAAAGCCATTTAATAACACACAACTTTCAAAATAATGTATCCTGTAAAGGAGCAAGTAAACACCATTAAATCATCATCATCGTTCTCTGCCCACAGCGGATTTTCTTAGGAGAACTGGGGCAGGACTGCTGCTTCTGTACGTGTCAATACACTTGAGGTTTCTTCTTGGTTCTTCAGCCTTGGTATCCTAGTTTTGTTAATAAACCTATGGGGAGATAAATCAATGGGGAGGAACAACCATTAGAAGCTTTTACCTACTTTGTGTTTACAAGCAAAAATCCTGCAAAGGAAAAACATCAAGAATCTACTGCAAGTTTCAGAACCACCTCCCCAATCCTACAGCAAGGTACAGGCCACTCTGATGTCACTAAACAGCACATAGTGAGCAAAAAAAACAAAAAGGAAAGCGGAAGACCAGACTGAACAGATCATTCAGCTCACCTGAACACCCCCCCAGTTTCTCAGCTTAGGGGTACCTACAGTAAAATTTAAATTCTTTAGGGTCACAGTTAAAAAAAAAAGTGAAAAAATTAAAAAATTAAAACCAAAAAGGGATCATCCTTCACATTATTTTTTCAAAAAAACAAAACCAAACAAAGCAAAAGATGTTTAAACCCATTTTCTTAAAGACAAACCTCTTTCATTAGATCTTCCAGGCTGCCTCCGTTCTCCCAGATGCTGCGCTGTACCCAGTTGATTACCTTTGTGTACAATTTACCGTTGCTGGGTAGACCGACGTTGTCTTCTAGCATTACTTCAAGCTTGAAACAGAAAAGGAAGAAATTACTCTCTATGCATTACTCCATATATCTGGAACATACTTTATGAGAGCCAGCACTGCTCTAAATTTACCCAAGAGCTAGAGAAAACTACCACCTGCAAGGAACTTCCAGCTTGTGCTGCCAGGTGGTGGAATTCCCATCCCTGAAGGGATTTAAGAAAAGATAGGATATGGCACGTAGTGCCATGGCCTAGCTGATTGTGGTGATGTTATGTCGTATGCTGGACTTGATGATCCCAGCCTTAATAATTCTGTGATTCAATGTGACTCTTGTTTATGTAGTATACACACAGAGTCTTCCCCCTCCCACAAAGGAAGTCTCCTTTCTAGAAACAGTGTAGCAGAATAAAAGCAACTAACATAACCAACCTTTAACCTTGGGAGTTTGAGAAACTCTTCCTGTTCTGAAATTTGCAAAAGATGTTCCTGAATGTAGCCATCAATTTTGTTCAACAAACGTGAGTCCCCCATACAGCTCGCAAAGTTTCGGTACGAGATGCAGCTCTGAACATCCATCTTGGAGAGCAAATAGTCACCACAGACCTTTTAAGAAGGGGGAAAAAAAAAAAGGCCGTATCTTAGTTTATGATTAGATAAATTTTTGATATGTTTACATTATTCATCCCAGAAACAGCTGTTTTCTAACTGCACACAAGAAACTGACTTCTGCAAGAACCAGCATGTACATAGAAAACCCAAAGCCATACACATTTCTAAAATTTAGAAGGTCAAGCGCTACCAAACTCATGGTCAGGAGTGTGTGAGAACTGTACCTGCTTAACTCTCTCCATCTTCAATTTCTTTGCGGCAGAGTACACATCTTTCACCAGTTCTTTATCAGCTTTCAACCTTTTAAAGACAGAAAATTATCTTTATTGTTTTGATTTTTTTTAAATCTAAGCCTACTCACTTTAGCTACGTGAAATCTACTTACTGAGCTGTATAGGCATAATTCAACAGCACTTCAACAGCATCAGGATTGAGATCGTCGAACTTCACATGGGAAATCCCATGAGAGTCGCTGTCGCTGTTGAAGATTTCAAACAGGTAGGGACTGCAACAAGCGAGCACGGCCCGGTGTGCCAACATCTCGTGTCCACACACCTTTATTTCAACGGCAAATAAGAAACCCACATGCTGGTAAGAATTGTTATATACATACATTTGAGCTGTAATGGTATAAAGTCACAGTAACTGTCAGACTTTAGTTTTTCTAGTTAGTACAATCTCCAGTGCACATCAGCTCTTAAAATGGATGTCTTTTTTAAAATACACATTTTTCTGAAAAATTAGACTCTATAATCCTGTGCATCACAATCAGTGAGGCACAAAGCATCATGTAGCGTAACAAACAGCATTCAGCTATCATACTTGGAAGGGGAAAAGGTACCTGGAGACGGACATCGCAGAACTGACCGCTTTTACGTAAGGCATTTAGTTTGGCAACAGATGACTCGATGAAGTTTTCATCTTCAAACATCAGATACCCGTTAGGAATCATTCTGGTTTTTATCTGGCTGAAAATTGAATGTATTAAACTTAGAGATACATTTTGCTCAGTAGTGCTTTGGAACAGACACTTGTGGAAATAAAATTCTGTCTCAAAAAATAAAAGCCTTGAAGGGGAGTACTGCTGCTGCCAAAAATCCATTGGATTGGTGGCATTAATGATTTCAGGGACTGAGTCCACAACTTTGAACTTGTCCACATCAGTTCAGTGGGTACCAACTTGAGCTTCGTGCTGAGCCTTTGCTGGCTCTGCAGCAGGAAACTGGAAACCACTGGATTACAGAAGCTTCATTCCCCTCAATACAAGACTGGATTTGGGAAATTATTTCCTGTTTGCTGTGTGAAATCTGTCATATTGGTCAGCTCTGTTTTTTGTACAGACACAAAAAACCAGCCATGAGATCCAAGAATTTAAAGTAACTAGTGAGGTAGAGCAGCAGCTATAAATTTTGTGAGTAAGGAATTAAATATTTTAGAGTAGCTAGAAGCAAAAAAAGAACACTAGCACTGATAAAACATACAGAATTAAATGCCTTCTGAACTACAACCATTTTTTCAGTCATTACAAAGCTAAAACAACTTTTCCTGAAGACTGTACCCAAATATATAAACATACAACCTCAGGTACACTGGACCGAGACCAGAAAAGTAACTTCGTGAAAGTAACTTTTAAATTGGAAAAGTATTTTATAGCTCATTTAATGGATTCTTTCTAAGCCTGAGCTGTTAAGTTAGACTTTCCCCACCAGTTTCAGAGGAATATGTGGCACACTACTGATATTACCAGCAACAACTTTTATTTTCAGCTGAAGTTTAATTAAAAATGGAAGATCTGACTAAATAAGAAAGCCCCCCAAGGCAGAAAAAACATATTAATAAAAATATCAAGCCCACTACAAAGTAATTATATTGTTAATGCATTTATTTTAAATTCCCTTTCTACTGAAAGCCTCTGCCTCTGAAGTGGCAACAGTAATTTTACTTACAAAAATCACTATCCACTTGTACACACTTTCCTGGTCGGGGTTTTATTGGCAAACAGGACAGCAAAGTTATTAAGTCATGGAATTTTGGCAAAAACGTTAACACTGCTAACAGTATCTACTTACCTGGCAAATGTATTTCTGGAAATCTTTAACTGGAAGATGTTAAAATAATCCAATGGTGTCAAGGTATGAAAACAGCACTTTGATTTCACTGTCTTCTGATAGGGAAGATGTTTGTTGAAATGAAAAAGCAAAGTTGTAATATGGATTCCAAAACTATCAGGCTTGAAGATGATGTAATAAAGTCCTTAAGAGCTATAGACATGAATTTCTTCTGTGATAGTCATGTATCATAACCTGTAATAGATAAGAAGTTACCTCATGAGGACAGTGGTTGATACCGCCACATAGTTAAATTTTAATAGTGTCTTAAAGTAGGACTTCCTGACCCAAACAAACAGCCTAAAAAACTCCATATTGACACCAATGTATCCTCATGCCCAACCAGAATTCAATTGCATTTGTTTTTATAGCCAAGGGGACAAGAAAGTGGCTGAATTAGTGCTACAGTAAAAGTTACAATTTCGTAACAAGGCAACCTCCAGCACTTCCTCTATCCAGGTCAAGACTGCTTGTTTACACCAGGAGGTAACTCTCCAGTAATAAAAACGCCTACACTTTATAGAACAAACCAATCTGCGTTTCTCCTACCTTTTCTTTTTCCTGTACTCATCTACTTGTACCCTTCTTCTACTGAATGCCTAAAAGGGACTGAAGGTGGATTGAGGACAGGTCTGAAATGACCAGGCATGACTCTAGTCTTCACTGCTTCCAAAAATAAATAAGACTAAGTTAGAAATCACCGTTTCGATGATAACTTTCTTTGACAAAAATTGTCCCTGCACTGGCAGTGCAGCCTGAGGTACCTCTGCTGGGATTCTGCATATGAGTGGGCTGTTTATATTGGGCTTTTCCAGGGAGGGGAGAATAGGAGGCGGAGCAGCAGCAGCAGACACCCATTCTGGAACTTTCCATGACCCTGTTGCCACCTCAGGAAAAGATCAGTCACTTCGTCCACTTGAGTTCCATGCTACAGTTCCAAAACTCTATTTGTATCTACAGATTAAATGCCATGTTGGGAATTTGGTTTTCTAAAAATAGCTGCCAGCTCATTTCTCCTCGCCAAAAATTAAAAGTCAGAGAGGCAAGGGAAGCTCAGGCCAGTCTCAGACACACAATGCCCAAGCCAGGAATGCCAAAGTCTCTCAGCATATGAGTAGCCCGAACTGAGGCTAATTCTCAAGAGCAGCAGGGGGCATCGTCCCATAACCAACCAACTTCTTGCAACCCTGAAACCAGACCGCAGTCAGCAGGTAACCAAGCAGAAAGAACTAACCTGAACTAATGTCCACACTTTTCTAAAGGATTCCACTCACCTCAAACGTTCTGTGGTTCAGAGTTGCACAGATACTATTACAACATGAGTGTCACAAGAAATCAGATCATTTGAAGTTCTAAGGATCTATGACAAAGTCATGCTTTGCAAACACCATCCACCACAGTACACAAGAATGATCACTGGGAAACCTCCGACTTGGTCACTTCACATTTTAAACTTCCCAATTCTGTGGCAGAGTCACCCACACTTCAGACAAACCAGCTATTGGTCTGCTCCTCATATCATTATGCATTCCCCCAGATGATACTCACTGTTAATTACCATTACTGAGGCTCTGGGGAGATTTTGAGATACGCAACTATTCACACTACATCAACTAAAATTCCAGAATCATCCTCACTCAGTTTACATCTGTGGGCATGTTTTGTCACGTTCTGCTTTAACAGAAGAACTTTATTTCAAGTGCAGTGGTTTCACTCTGCCTGATGTATTGACTCATGACCTTCAAGACCTATAAAGGACATGCAAAATTCACCACACACAATTCCCTTCCAGAAGGGAAATCCCCCCTTTTAAACTCATCTTCTATATATTTAAACAAGCTTTTAAGAAGATTCACCAACATAACGATCTTTTTCTCATCCTTCACTACACAGTCCTCTTATAAGTATCTTGCAAATGCTCCTAATGTTACTAGCTTGATTACAAATGTCGTAATTTGTACAGTCTAAAATAATTGTGTTGAAAGTTTAGACTGCTCATCTCAGTCTATTTTGTTAAAGTAGTTCACTGCAGAAAACACCCCACCATTTCAAAAACCTGTTGCAAGGTCATTCCCGTCAAATTCCTCTGTGATCTAAAAAGTATCACCGTGCCTAAGGACTCACCACCATACAGTTGCTTTTGGGGGATGTACGAGCTGTGGGCTCAGGTGAGGTACCAAGAGCCTTGAACGGGGGCAAGTGTCACCTCAGCCATTCCTGACACCACCTGAGGCCTCTCATTTTCAGTTACAGTCCATCAGTACCTCCCACTAGAAAAGTAAACAAAGCTCTTGTGCTTCATGCCAACTCACAAGTAAAACACTAACATTTGGAGACATTTTAGAATCTTTTGATTAAAACAAGTAGTTGTTGATATAATGATGAATACCTGATTGACACTTGTGAGTCAGTGCAACAGAAATGGCATGTAACACCACAGTTCATGCTCTGTAGTTGCTGTGAAGTCTCAGCCCAGTTCATGCAAAATGTAGGTCACACCTATGGCTGCTCATAATCCATTGCCTTATCAGAAGATAAAAGCTGATGCTCTCAAACTTTTTTCTTTCCTATCTTAGCATTTACAGTAAAAATTACAATTTGGAAGCAAAATTGCTTTCACTTCAAAGAAACCTCTGCTGTGCTCCCCTCAACAATAAGGAGAGTGCAAGAGAACATCTGCCACCACCATCTGAGAACTGAAGGGGATGGAAAAAGGACGATAGGCCAAAGCTTTGACACAGTCCACAAAGATGTAATACTTGGCCTGTCCTCCACACACAGCAAGCCTGAAGAGCTCCCCCAAGCACACAGTTAGGGATAGAGAGTTAAACCATAAGAAGCTGGTTTTGTTCTGGAATGTTACAACTCTTTTGACTACAGCTCTCAGTTGTAACACAGCTACTGCTAGTTTTGTAAAGTTCTAATACCAGTCCTTAGTTTTCCTGGTTCTGAGTGTCCACCTTTCCCACATAATTTATTTTTTTTTATCATACTCTATCCCCACACCTCTTTTCTACCTGCTACCTCACAAGCACTCTCTTAAAATCTAAAATTTAAACCCTTTTCCCTCTCTCCATATGGGTTCCTTTTTATTTTTTTTCCCCTACACACACACTTCCCACAGTTCTTCAATCGTTCTCACAAGCAAACCAGTGGGTTTTTTTGTTTGTGTGTCATCCCTGTCTCCCACTCCATTCCGGGCAGTTTTTTGTCTCACTCCTTTAAGAACTCAAGCTGAAGAAAACAAAATTAACCCTATTTACAGCAGCTTAAGTACCATTCCCTAACTTGAAATGGAAAACATTCCCAGGCTGTTGCATCCTCTGCCCCAGGAGTTAGGCTTGTAGCCACAAAAATCCGCTTTCTAAAATTAAACCAGTCTCACCATCAAAGCACCACATCCTGCTCAGTTTCTTATTTGGTTGATCCCTAACAGAAGGGAATAAACGTGGTGTCTACACACCCATCACAGAAAACAAAACGAGACTGAAGACATCTTCCTCTGCATGAAACACGAAAAATAAGGATAGTGATTGTGAATTCCCAGCACTCAGCCTTGGTGCTATCCTTCTCTTCCAATTAATTCAGACATCTCATCTCTCACTTTAACATTTTTCCACCCTGCACGGAACTGTTACCAGTTCAGTGACTGGAAATCCTGGCTTAAGGAAAAGTGAAACTGACAACGTGCGGGTAATTCCTATCTTGAAGCACCTGTGATTCAAAATAATGTGTGGAAATCTATGACTGCAAGCAGAAGATACTGAACTTCCTCCCCCACCCCCCCAACTCCTCCTGGTCATCTACACCCGTGACCTTTCTCCAGAGGCACTAATGCAGACCAATAGCCCCTGGTTTCGCTGTATTATCCCGTTTTCTACAACTAGTGCACAATGACAGGGAGGGTCATGACACTGGCCTCCAGCTACCAGCACATGTTCCTCAGCCCGAGACCGTGGTTTACTTCATTTGGAAATCCACGATTTCTGTGATTTTTTTTTTCCTTCCCTTGCTACAAAGGGTTTAGGAAGGGTGTCCCTCTGCGACTGCAGACTGACCTTGGAGCGATCCCATGTGTGGGGACACCTGGCTTACGGGGGGGCGTGTTACACATTGTCTGCAGTCACCATGTGGGGCCTCAGTGGGGCCGACCAACCCGTCTTCTCCCAGTCCTGGGGACTCCGCTGCGAATCCCCCTCAGGCCACTCAGTTCCCTCACACAACAAAGCGCAGCGGTGCAGGGGCAGGGCCTGGGCATTCGCGCCTCATGGCCGCGGCTCCCCCTCACTCCCGCCATGCTGCCACCCTTCCCCTCATAGCGGGCCCCACCGTACCTGGTGCCTCTGAGCGCGGGCGCTGCTGGTCATATTGGGAACCTCCAGGCTGGGGAAGAAGCTGACAAGGGTCGTGAACAGAAAGCTGCGCTGAAAGCGGCTGAAGACAGCTCCGAAAGCGGAGGGGAGCGGCGAGAGCCGGCAACACCAACACCCAAGCAGCAGCTGTGGGCGCCCACGAAACACCAACGCGGGCGCTGCGTCCCGTAACCCTCCGCCTCCGGCGGGGCGGGAGAAAGGCGGTGCTCAAGGGAGAAACGAGTTCGGCCTCGGGTGGGCGGAAGAAACTAGCGGCAGGATGGAGCGCGCTGCGGCTCTAAGGGAGCGCCGGCCAGAGGGTGGAGGAAGTGCTGCTGCTAGGGGGAGTCGGTTTGGGCGAGAAAGAACTGGGGCTACGTTTGCTCAAGTAACTTTCACCTCTGTCTTGATTTGTAGCTTCTTGGCCGCTTCAATGATTTGTGCTTTTTAGACGTGGTGTTGTATTTTACCCTCAGCGATGACTTTCTCTCGCTGTTCTACTGTGTAGTTGATGGCAGCTCAACGAAAAACACCATACAGATGTATAAATGCCATATATAAAGTACGAAATAGGTAGGTAAGTGTCATATAGGGATGTAAAATACCATATAGGTTTATAAAAATACCACACAGGGAATCTGGAGAGAGATTTCTGGCAGGGGTTCTAGTGATAGAACAAAGGGGATGGTTTCAGGCTAAAAGAGGGGAGATTCCGTTTAAGTCTTAGGAAGAAATTCCTCCCTCTGAGGGTGCTGAGGCCCTGGAACAGGTTGCCCAGGGAGGCTGTGGCTGCTCCATCCCTGGAAGTGTCTAAGGCCTGGTTGGATGGGGCACTGGGCAAGCTCATCTGGTGGGAGGTGTCCCTGCTTGTGGCAGAGGGTTGGAACTGGATGATAGGAGGTCCCTTCCAACATAAACCATTCTGTGATTCTATGATTCTACTATATTTAATGCTGAAAAGCCACCCTGGCAGCCTGTCTGGGCTGTGCTCCATCCTACCTCTGACTCCAACACCCCTGAGTCGCTTTGGGAAACACATTTTCCCTGCCTGAATGAGAAATGCCCTCCAGTCTGCTCTTCCCACAGTAAATCCTATCCTGCGAGGCAAAGTGTTTTTAAAATTTTGCTGCTGATAAATAGCCACCTTATTTACGCCCCTGTTGTATGGTCTGTTATGGTTTTGCAGGGCAGAAAGTGTAATGGGTATCTGATTCATGATATCATAATAAATAAAACATGGGTTGGATGAAGCTTGAGGTTTCTTCCTGATTCAAAATGCCAAGGTCACTTAGAAAGCTATTCCCCTGCATGCTTTCTCCTCATTCAGAGATCACCTTGAGCAGAAACGAGGTCCTGCAGGACATGGTATACAGCATCGGTGTCTCAGCTGTCAAATGTGTATGATGCATACAATAATAGTATTTATAATATAATATAATATAATATAATATAATATAATATAATATAATATAATATATATTAATACATATTCCAATGTTATTACAGAATTTTAGCAACAAAGTGTTTTTCAAAATGCTAAAGTTGGATGATTCTGAAGGTTGCAAGCAGAGAGTCCTTAAGAGTACTGAAAATAATGGTCTTGACTCATTGGTGGTGAACAGAGGCATTAAGGTTCAGTTGAAGGAATCTAGTCTAACCTCCTGGCAGCAAGCAGGGCATCTTCAACTACAGCAGATTACTCCGAGATTACTCCGAGCCCTTCGACTCCTCACCTACATCAGTTCCTCCACCTCTGGAGACGTTAAGCCCTTTCTTCAGGTCCTCATTTTGTGTGCAGCAAACAGGACTGTCTCAGATTCTCACCTCTCTTAGTGTCCCACTCCCTCCTCCTTTCCATTTTTAAATCACTAGCCACACCTTGGTGCTTACCTTCCCACTCTGCTTTCTTTTTGAATGGAGCTTCTCATTAGGGCCCAGCTAATCAAAGGCACTTTGTGGTAAAACTGGGAGGGAGAAGGAGATGGAGACAGACAACTGAACTGTGATCAAATAAAATGGGGGTGTTCCTTAATTAAAGCTCAGAATTATGCAAGCTGCTATTCCAGTATTCTTAAGAAGGGAGATGTCTTTATGAATCACCATCAATTTTCCTTATCAAGTGGCATCAAAAGAGCAAGCATAGCATCTTCCTGACAGCATGCTGTTAACTGATGGGTGTTTTTTCCCATACTTTTCCAGTAGATTCCCAGGTCAGGAGAATATGTCTGGGATTTTAGGAACTGTGGCCTGGCTGAGAACTTGGACAGCGTCTCCTTTGGGCCAGTTGCTACTTAACTTCCACTGAAAAACGTTCTTTTCTTTTGCTTTCCACTTTGTCGTCAACATGAAATTAGTTTACATTATCCAACATACTGTTGTTCCACCTGAGATGTGACTGTATTTCTTGTGAAGATTGAAAGAACATCTATAACATGCAAATATCTTAATTCCAACTAGCTAGGTAATTTTCTATCTTCCCCAGTGAAACTTTGTCTAAATCCTGACTGATTTCTGAAGAAAACGCTTTACTGAAAGGAAGCAGTGAAATCAAGTTGATACCACATGACTAAGTCACTATGAACTGAGTGAGAAGCACTAGTTAACACATCAACAACCACCAGAGCAGTGGCAAAGTGATTGATGTTCATGAGGGTCTTAGATCTCCTGGTCTGACAACTAGGTCTTGTGCTGGTCAGTGTCTTGTTATATATCTGCTGCTCCAAGGTGAGCAGTTCATTTTGTCTCCTTTTTCTGTTCCTTGGCAAAGCAATCACCATCTTGGATGAATCCTTTACCTGTGAGCAAAGATTGTAGGAAATGGAGATGAGATATTAAAGAGGACATAAATGCCATTTTTTATAGCTGTGACCATAAATTGTAAAAGGCAGGCTCTCTACCAAGTTTCTGTTAATCTCTGTCTAAACACCCTTTTCACTTCAGGAGACACTGTTCCTCTACCAATGACCTTCTTTGGTTTCAAGTAGTTTTGTGTTTGGCGGAAAATCAGGAACTGTCTTTTATACCAAGGTTACAAATTATGGCTTGTCTCATTTCCATTAGGCAAACAGAAGTAATTGTAATTAATTCCATTGGATTACATCCATAGGAGACAGAGAAATCATTCTGACAGAGCCACTTGTCGATGTCTTAAAAAAAACCCACCAAAACCCTCCATCTCACACTCTTCTTTGTTGTGACCTTGAAGGATCAATCCTCCCTTCAAAGCCAGAGCTTTTAGGATGAAGCATCATGGGGAGCTCCCAGTTGAAATATATGTTGCACAGACAAAGGAGTGACCTATTTTTTAAAAGAAATTATAGCTTTTACAGTACTGTCAAGCTCTGTAAAATTCTTACCAGACAAGTGTCAGCAGATCTGTTCTGTGCATGACCATGCTATCCTTTATTTCAGTGATTTTTGCTTGGCCTGGGATGGTCACTGCAGTATTTAACTCAAATGTAACACTGAACTCTAGATTAAAAATTTTTGGTTTGTCGTTTTCCTATAGAACCAAGAGTTTTGTTACTGGCTCTTTTGGACTGAAGGCCTAGTTAAGTGTGAACTCTCCTGTGCTTTCTAGCTATATTGATTCATGGTAGCTGCATGGTGATATTTGCAAATATATTATAGAATCACAGAACTATTTAGGACAGTAAAGACCTTCAAGCTCATTGAGCTCATTAACACAGCTGTCCCAAGGCCACCGCTAAACCCTGTCCCTAAGCTCTAGATCTCCATGACACATCCAAGGATGGCAACTCAACCCCCTCCCTGGGCAGCCTGTTCCAAGACCTGATGACCCTTTTCATGCAGTTGTTTTCCACTTGTCCAACCTGAACTTCCCCTGGCACAACTTGAGGCCATTTCCTCTTGTCCTATCATTTGTTACTTTGGAGAAAACACCAACCCCTGCCTCTCTACAATATTCTTTCAGGCTGTGGGAGACAGCAATAAGGTCTCCCCTCAGTCTCGTTTTCCTCTACCTGTACATTATAAAAAGTGCTGCAATGTGTCACACACCCATGTGTCTTTTTGCTGCTGTAAGGACAAGAGTTCCGTTGGCTGAAACATCCTGTTCAGAGGCTACAAATAACAGGCAGTAAAGCCATTTGCTCTTAAATTGTTTGCCTTTGTGACCCTTAAGCATTCTGCCAGCTTCTGACTGTGCATGCAGAGCTCTGAACTCTTTGTCCTTGGGACTGCAGTTACAAAATATGGTTGTTGGCTCTGCCGCAGCCTGGTAGCTCCCAATTTACTTTTCCTTCTTTATTTTGGCCCATCTGAAACAATGTGATTGCTTTCATTCATGGCCCTAATGAAAACATCAAAATGTAAAGAAAAATAATTTAGAAAATCCGTAGGTCCAAAGCTCCAATTTTGGTGCTTTTATTTTTCAAGCCAAGCTCTTTTTTTCAGCTTTGGCAGGAGAGCCCAGCGCCTTTCAATTAAAATTTTATTTTAATTATGAACATAAGCATGAACATTGAGAGCCAATGAGAACAAAATTGATTTAAATGTTGAACCATGCATTTTTGATCTCAGAAGCAAAAGAGCGACAATATTTCTAATCTGCTCACATCATTCAGCTACCATAATGCTGCAACTAACTTGATTTTCAGAAAAAAGAAAAAGGTAGAAAACCCCTTTTATGTCCTGTGAAAGGAAAGGTCTTCCTGGTGTGTGTCCATGCTAGAAGGTTGAACCCTCCCTTAGAGTTGTTTTTCAGAAGTGCACAGCAACAAATCAAAGATGGGCTACATTAGTCCTTGATCAAGAGTATCAGTCACAGTATCACAGTAATGATGAGGCTGGAAAAGACCTTAAAGATCATCCAAAGTCCAAACTAAAACCAAACAAGTAAACCTAAACATCTGACATCTAGATCATGCCACTCAGCAGTTCATCCAGCCTAACATTAAACACCTCAGAGATGGTGACTCAACCACTTCCGTGGGCAGCCTGTTCCAAAATCTGATCACTCTCTCAGTAAAAAACCTTTTCCTAATGTCAAGTCTAAACCTCCCCCGATGGAGCTTAAGACTGTGACCCCTTGTCCTGTCTCCAGTGTCCAGAGAGAAAAGACCGACCCCTGCCTGACCATAACCACCTTTTAGGTAGTTATAGACAGCGATAAGGTCACCCCTGAGCCTCCTCTTTTCCAGGCTAAACAGACCCAGCTTCATCAGCCTCTCCTC
>VZRI01005650.1:179327-212132 GCA_013397515.1 Upupa epops | reverse complement strand
GCTCATGATGCATTCCAAACCATCATCAATATCATCAATGAAGATGTTGAACAGGACCAGACCTAACACCGAGCCTTGGGTGACACCACTAGTAACAGGTCACCAATTAGATGCGACATCATTAACCACCACTCTCTGGGCATGTCCATCCAACCAGTTCCTGACCCAGCACAGTAGATTCCTGTCAAAGCACCTTGCTGCTATCTAAGCCTGGAGTCTATCATGGGAGACTGTGTCGAATGCCTTACTGAAATCTAGGTCAACCATGTCCACAGCCCTCCTCTCATCGACCAGTCGAGTCACTTGATAATAAAAGGAGATCAGGTTAGTCAGGCAAGGCCTACCCCACCTAAACCCATGTTGACTGGGTTTAATCTCTTGGCCATCACGCAGTTGTTGCATGATAGCACTCAGTACTAAACGTTCTATAACTTTGTCCAGAACTGAGGTGAGGCTAACAGGTCTATAGTTACCTGGATCATCCTTCCAACCCTTCTTGTAAATGGGGGTCACATTCGCCAACTTCCAATCATCTGGGACCTCACCTGTGATCCTTGACTTCTGAAATGAGTAATGAATTAATCTCCAAACCTCCTAATGTATTCCAAAGCACACAGAAATTTACTCTGTGTCCTTGCCCTCTATTAAGCTGCAGTTTGACAACATCTGAAAAAAAGCAGTCCTCTTACACACAGATCCTCTTTGATTTCATGCATTTCATTAGTTAGATTGACATGGCAGAGGGTCATTTAACATTTCAGACAGGTCTTGGTAAGATTGGATAAGGTTTTGGTAAGGTTTGTTCCCTGACCCACTGTTAAGTGCTACCACCAGTCTGCTGCCTATGGTGGATTTGGATTGGATGTGGAAATGAGGTTTCTTTGAAGTGAAAGTGGAGTTCAGCTGTCAGAGTTTACACTTAACTGATTGCTTTTTACCTGAATTATAGAATCACAGAATGATTTATGTTGGAAGGGACCTCAGAGATGGTCCCTGCCATGGGCAGGGACACTTCTCACCAGATCAGGTTGACCAGAGTACCCCATCTGACCTGGTCTTGAACACTTCCAGGAGTGAAGCAGCCATGGCTTCCCTGGGCTGCTCCAGTGCCTCAGCACCCTCAGAGGGAAAAATTTCTTCCTAAGATTTAAACTGAATCTCCCCTCTTTTAGCTTGAAACCATCCCCCTCGTCCTATCCCTAGAATCCCTCGTAAAAAGTCCCTCTCCTGCTTTCCTGTAACCCCCTTCAGATACTGGAAGCTGCTAGAATATCCTGGTGGAGCCTTCTCCAGGCTGAACAACTCCAATTTGAAGATAGGCAAATAGGATGAGTGCTGAAAGGTTTAGGGAAGATAGAGCAGCATAGGGGCAAGAACTACTTTCCCTGCAGCACCAGTATCCTTTCAAGTGTCTGAATTACCACACAGCCTTGACAAGAGACTGAATGGCCACAGCAGTTTAAAATTCCAGTATGATGGCTGCTGATGGGCATGAGCTAAATGCAACAAGAGCATGTAACATACTCTCTGTGTCATGTATACATGCTCTACGGAGGGCTGTATATTCCATTGTAAGGTCACATGTCTCACTTTTTGGCTCCATCCTTTTAGCTCAGTGAATGGTAACTGCTACAGACTTTCTCATGTTACGCTGGAGTATTAATAGTGCCTTGGTCTGGCCAAATGCTGCAGTGCAACGAGATGTATTTCTTTAAATACTTATATGTGTGTGTCATTACCCAGTGCTGGTATTGTCTGTGGTGTATTAACACACCACGATACTCAGGAAAGGAAGTTAAACCACAAACTCGATTTTTATTAAGATGAAATGCTGTGATTTTGCCCTTACATTAAGGATTTGGTTATTTTATTCTCACACCAGAAATGAAGAGTTTGTAACATGCTGATGTTTAAATGTTTATGGTGCCAGAAACATTCCTGGTGTCTGACAGCCCTATGTGTGTTTTGTTCCAGCTTCAAAGCTCTACAGCCACCCCAACCAGTCAACATCAAGTTCCTACTCCTGTTGTAGTTGAAAGTGTGTTTACCCTTGAACTCTGGGAACAAGAACCAGCCCCTTATGTAATTGTGAGAAATAGTAATAACAACATTTAAAATAAATAATAATATTTACCTCGGCTCTGGGACTTGATTTGTACCAAATCACTGCAGTGATTGTAGCAAGGTTTGCTTACAGTCTGACATTTTTAATTGTCATGCAAGTCACACAATCACAGAATCATTTAGGTTGGAAAAGACCTTTAAGATCATCGAGTTCAACTATTTAATGATAAAAGGTGAGACAGCTTGTCTTATTTTTTAAATCTTGGGACAAATTCCTTTCCAGCTTATTGCACCAGCTGCTTATTGATTTCCCTGAGGTTACGTAAGGCATGAAACCAGCCCTTTGTCACCAGGAGCAGTGCAGCTGTTTCCAGGACCGTGAGTCATGTGTGTGACTTCTCTTTTTAACTTCCCACTGCCTTTTTAAAAATACACTTTAAATCAGTTTTTGCTTCTGAATACTGAAGAGAAACAGCAGTAACTTCTCCCAAGAAGTAGGGATCTGGTCAAAACAATTCTATGATTAAGACTGTGTTGGGAGTTGGTTTAACCTTTGACATTGACAAGATGTTACTGAACACAGGAGAAGCAAGAGACGTTATTAGATACTTCTAAAATTCAGATTGGAGGTACTACAATTGTTTTACTTAAGTAATAATAACATACATTTTACATGACCAGGCAGTCTTAATCTCCTCTGGCCAAGTTAAGCATCAGGGTTGTTAAAACACTGGTGCCAGAAGAAATGTCATCAGCAATGGTAAAACAGGGAGATGTTTAGGCTACACTTTTGTGTTGATACATTCATTGATAGTTAATTAAATATTGAAGCCCATGAAGATAGAAAAAATAATCCACACAGCTGGTGATGACCAAAAATCTCACTGAAGTATCTTGTGCCAATCAAATCTGGATTAGTCAAACAAACCCTGATCATTAAATCCAGCTTTTCCTTGTTTTCTCTAATATATAAGAGAAATTACAACAGTCTTCATGGATTTACTTTTGAACCTTGTTCAATTCCAACCCAAGAAGGAGGAATTTATGACACTTCTTAATCCAACAGAATCACAAATCTCTTTTGTTGTAAGAGATCCTTAAGATCATCAAGCCCTTTGATCCATCACTGCTAGGTCACCACTAAACCATGTCCCTAAGCACCAGGTCCAGTCATTTAAATCCCTCCAGGAGTGGGCAGACCCTGGGCAGCCTGTTCCAATGTCTGATAATGCTTTTGGTGAAGAAATTCTTCCTATCATCCAACCTAATCTTCCTCAGGGGCAGCTTGCAGCCATTTCCTCTGGTCCTAGCACCTTCTTACAAGTTTAGAAAAGCCACCACAGAGCTTTGAGTGGCTTTCCAGGTGCTGTAGCGGCACCCAGACATTTGACTTATCTCTCAAGAGCCGTGTTGGGAATTAGGTGAAGTATTTAAAGCACTCAGGTCCTAAGGACTTTGGGGAGTAGTGGCTTCCAAGATTGAATGTTAAAATTCAGCAAAGGATTAATGAGGGAAATCTCCAAATAATTTCACAGTTTCACGCATCTAACACACTTGCACTTATTTCAACAAATGAGTTATTTTTAGGCAAAATAAAGGCAGAGGCACAAAAGGCTGGAGACATTATTTATTAGTTGTTGTATGTATTACCCTGTGAATAAGCACATACACAAGTCAGTGCAGGATTAGGCCCTGCAATGCTGCTGCTTAGCAACCAATTTCTGCCTGGGTGAAAGCAGAAACCTTACAAATCATACATAAATTCATAGGTCCATGCAGAGGCTGAGCTAAATCCTGGGGTATCCTTTACCCTGTCTTTGTCTGCTCCTGATTTTCTCCTGCTAAAATTGTCCCTGAAAAATAAGAGGGAGTATAGAACACAGAGGAGTGATTTGAAAAATAGGTAAATAGGAAATAAATATGCACGGGAAGTTTTCGGCCACTGTGGAAAACAAAGAGACCTCCAGAGGAGATAAAAATACATTAATTCAATCTTTTAAAGACAAGAGTTAAAGTGGATTTAAAATTTCCTCCCTTTTTTTCCTCCATGAATAATTATGATAAGTGTGTGTTTTTTCTCTCATAAAACTGAATGTAGAGTGGAGAGGACAAGATGTTACTTTTGATATATTTATTTACAGTTATTTTCATCATGTGAGCCAGCACCGAAATTTCGCTAACACCCAAAGGCTGAGTGGGTGAGCTGTGCAAAAAGAGCTGCAGCCAGCAGACTACAAAGCACCTACACAGGTAGTCTCTTAGTCTACATCGGTTTAGATTACATAGAAATATCTTGAGCACAAGTGAGTGCTACACAAGACATGGTTTCTACTTCCTTTTCTCTGTCTGCTTTGTCATGTGGAAGTTTTATGGTAAAAAAAATGCTTCTCTGTTTAAATACTCATTTCGTGTCTCATTTCTCAGCCTGGCTGTAGAGTAAATCCCTATGGACAGATCTCTGTGCATCTCTAAGGGTATATCTCTCTATTTTTTAACTGCATTATACCTGATTGTGGCCTAACAGCTGCCTGAAGAAGCACAAACTCTCCCCGAACAGAGAGGCGATGAGATGAAATGACGAACAGAACAGGCAAGGCACTGTTTTTTTTTATGTCCTGACCTTTAAGGCAAAGAAATCAACCCCTTTGCCTTTTCCTATAAAAAAGGCTGTTCGTTATCATGTGAAAAATATGTATTTTTCAAAGCATCTGAAACTTATGCTTTCTTTCAAGGCAAAAAAACTAGTATTAAGGATTCAATGTGAAAAAAACCCCAACTTTGGTTGTTAAAATTGTGGCTTTTAAAAATCCAATAAATAAGGAATTAATTAATTTGGTATACAGTTCCAGTAGCAAAACAAAAAATAAAGGGAAATTTTATTTCTTTAGTCCCTCAAAAAATACATCAGTGAGCTGAAAGACAAAGTCAGAGAGAACCACATGGTCAGAGTTTCTTGAAGCTCTTTGGCTTTGTCCATTCCCTAGTAGGTTTGTTTCCCCAATTACCTCAGCATGGTTTTGCTCATGCAAACTAAAGATGTCCAGGTTGTCTCCTGCTGCTACAGCAACTAAAGGTGAAACAGGAATTCTGCCTAGCAAATGGAAGAGATCAACACTAGAAAGTTTTGCTGAGCTTTTTAAAATTGATATGGAACCCAGGGATTCTGAGGAGCATGGTGATGAGTTTCCTTCTTCAGTCAGATGAAGATGCTTTTTAAACACACTAAGAGTAAAGCAGCCAGTTCCTATGTTTAAGACATTTTTACTGTAGAATTTTCAATCTTACAAGCATCATGTTTTGTCCCTGGAGGCTGCTTTTGTATAAACTGATGTTGACATACTCACTAGTCTTTGGAGGGCTTTGAGCAAGTAAATAATACATAGGCTGGAGGCCTGTCTGCAGAAAACATCCCATGTCCATCACAAAAAGAGCTAAACCTTTCTATATTTGTATTTTTTAGCTATCATCCTGTTCTAAAGTCTAATTACTTATTTCTAAGCAGGTGAGGCTGGTGTCATCAATAAATATTGGAGACATGTCAGTGCTATCCATTCTGCTTAGGAGAGAGGGAAAAGTATTTTCTTTGTAAGAAAAAATTTCTCCATGGAAAGGGTCATCAGGTCTTGCAATAGGCTGCCCAGGAAAGGGGTTGAATCACAACCCTGGACAGGTTTCAAAGTCATGTAGGTCTGGAGCTTAGGGACAGGGTTTAGTAGTGAAACAGTCAAGTTAATCGTTGGACTCCATGATCTTGGAGATTTATTCTAACTTAACCAATTCTGTGATTCTATCATGCTTCTGATACTGTGACTCTTATAGAAAAACTAAACATCTGTTGTTTCTGGTTAAACAGAAAGACCTGTTTTCTACGACGCATCTTTCCAGGGGAATGTTACAAGGCTTACAGAAACAGAAGGAGCTTCTTGATTACTAACAGTGACAACAGATTTCATTTTAATAAGGTTTCCCCCATAAATTTATGGTTCTCCCTGATTATGAAGATGCATGGGAAAAGACTGGAGGTGACTGTCACAGAAATCCTGTAGAAAGATTAGCAGGGAGCCTTGTCTCTCAGAGAGAGCAAGCCCTCCTCTGAGACAACTGATCCTTGGCACGTGCAAACAGGGTAAAGCCCAGAGCAGCCACACTCAGAATGAAAAAGGGAAATTTTGTCAATTAACTCTGGTTGCAGTTTCATCAGTGTTTGTTTATCAAGGGAAAGCGTTCTGGGCTGAAAGAGAACATTAAGTACTGGGTGCTCAGCAAATCACTACAGAATCTGAATGTTTATGAAAATTTAACAGGGCTTGTAGATTATAACCAGTGTCTTTCAAGGTTGGTGACTAAAGAGTACACATAGAAGTCATGCAAGAAGAAATACTTTTACAACAATCCCCGTCCATGTGAGTCAATTGAGGCCAGATAGCAAAATCTAATTGCATTTAGTGGCTCTGTGTACATGAAGTCTCTTAGCAATTAGCTTGTTCTGCTGAATGTAATTCAGCTATAACTCAAGCTGGTTTGCAAGTCAAAAAGTAATTTGAGAATAAACAAACACTCCTCCTTTGCTAAGAACAACATCCTTGTAAAGACTTGTGCAAATATTCCTGGGGATGAATATAAACAATAATTCTGTTAAGTCCTAGAAATGTCACAGTAGCAAGACCTTTGCCTTCAGGGTGGTGACAGAAACTCAGGAAGAAGCTGTGCTCTCTTCCTGTGTGAGATACATTGCTCAGTGCATAAGCTCAGCTTCATGGGACTTAACATGATTGGACAACGACTTACCCTTTACAGCAGAGGTTTTGAGCTTTAGATGTTCAACTCTACACTGCTTATTTGACTTCAACATCTCAATCAGTTGGGCAATAGGCCAAAGCTCACCCTTTCCAGTTTCAGACTGTGAAATGTGAATTCTGTGCTAGGTTGGGATGAACAATGATAGCTTCCTTGTACCATATGATCGATATTTTTCATTTAAACTTTACACAGAGCTAATAAACCCATCTTTGCAAGGAGAGGGCAGGAATTACCAACCTCATGCGTGCTGACATGAGATGTGAAGAGATGTGACTTGACCAGTTATGCTGGATCCCTGTTTCAATCACTAGGTAACATCCTCAACTTGAGAAGATATTAGATATTACACACAAACACTTCAAAACACAAAGCCTGTCTCCAGCTGACAAATAGTTTGTTTAATGAAGGAATAAATACAGTGATTCCCTTTGAAATGCAAAACTGGCTTTGGTGGTAGCAGAATAAATATTAAAAGTACTTTTCTGTTACTAAAATTCAGACATTGGATGCACAGCAGTTGATGGACTCAATGCAACACAAAATGTAAACAGTAATATAATACTATAACAATAATAATACAGATTATCCCACCAGGGCACTAAACCCCCTTGTTCTGGTTGCCTATGCACAAATGTCTTCTTAATTCTTTGCAGTGCAAAGAAGACAATCTGGGTTTTCCTGGTGAGTTCATTTCATGTGACATTGGCATCTTTCCTCAAGGTGCTGATGAGTTATTTGTGTAACATTTTGAGTTTGAAATTTATATTTTAATGGGGCAATAGTATTTAACCTACAGTGAAACATTAAAACAGGGACTGAAAATGTCAGTTGTTACGAGCAGCACTTTGTGTAAAGACATTATTCACTGGTTTGCTTCATTCCAATATTTACATTCTTAAATGTCACCACTGCGGGGTTCAACTGCCTCTCTCATAATTCAGATAATTTTACTTTCTTTCAGGATTTTCTCATATTTCACAGGGATTACAAATACTGCCACTTTCATAAACAGCCATTATCTCTTTCCTTTCACAAATCATTTCATTAAGCAAAATACAAGGAGAATTTGCAAATGTGGTTTAAAATGTCTCATGTCAACTCTTTGTCCCTTTTTATCTTTTCACAGTTCATTTGGGGGTTTGGGTCTCCAGTCAGCTGGCAGCATGCCATTGCTAAAGAAGTGGCAGATGCGTGGAGCTGCAGGATCATCAGTGACAGCCTGATCACCCTTCTCTCCTTGGAGGAGGAATGGACCAGTGGCTCCACCACATACAAAATCTGTGGGCATAAAATTACTGGCCTTAGGCAAGTGGGGGAATTCAGAGCCGTTCCCCTTTGCTTCAGGGTTTGCTGAGGTTGATCTCTGCACTCTCTATCACCTTCTGGATAATGAAGAACCTCAGCATTAAAATGAACATGTATTTTTTTATCCTCTCTTTGTAGTTGCCAGCTAATGAGAACAAAGAGCAACCACGATTAATGTCTGATACCCTCTTTCACTTGCAAACCCAGATCGATTAACTAACTAGAGAAAGCTCATAATCAATCTGACCACAGGCTCAGCAACTCTATTTTCTCTGGCCAGTATCCTTTAAGCCTCATTTTCAAAAAAATCCACATCCTGGATAAGTTTACATCTGTGCCTTTTGCAAATGTAAAAGTATTTGAAACTTCAACAGATTCTACTTCAGTATTTCATCAGTAATGATTATTCACCTTCTAAGGACCAGCTTTGTTACAGAGTGGATCTAGACACACAGTAATTTTCCAATAACTTAACCATTTCAGGTGCTGTACTTCCTCTGGAAGATCAAAAGGAGCAAAAGCACGTCAGAAACTTCAGGAACACGATTTTCTCCAGTGTATTGTATGCAGAACACAGGAAGATCTCTGCCCCTCTACTAGGTGGCCAAGGTTTTCCTATTGATAAAACACAAACGCTGTAGCATGTGCATTAAGGAAAAAGCTAGCTCACAGCACTGTTGCAGTGCTGCACAGGACTGAAATATATATGCCCTGAATTGCTGGGCAGCCAGCAATTCCAGGCCAGTCATGGTGTGCAGGCCATGAGCAGGTTGGATTCAACTGGGGCAGCTGAGCTGAGCTGGCCACAAGTGGATCGCATAGCATCAATTTCACACTCAGTACAAAGGGGAAACAGTGTAGGAGGAAGGTTCTTCTTGCTCTCTTTAATTGTCCCAGTGATGGCTTTCCTGGTTTTTGTGGCCACTGCATAGTTTCTGGGCTGAGTGTGGTTTTCTGTACAGTGTGGCATTACTGTTAGTTTGGCTGTTTCATTAGATGTTTTCATTTCAACCTGTTACCATAGTTTAGCCCCAGATACGGATTGAACATAGACACTCACAAACTCCTAAGGGTGGAGTTCAGCAGGTTTATGTCTGCTGAGAAAACACAGGTAGGAAATCTTGATGAGATCATCAATGCAAGTATCAAATTAAAAAGGTTGAAGTATTGAGCTGAATATATGTTTCTAAGTTCATAAGTGCAGTGAAGTCTCTATCATGAAAAACATTTTTCTGTTGTAGCTTCATTTTAACTTGAGGCTGTAACAGGATGGTTTTGTGTCATTTGTCAGAATCGTGAGATTCATCTGGAAGCTTTTATATCAGTTTATCTCTCCTGTGTCTTAATCTCTCTAATTCTCCCCAATAGGAGATTTCTGAATTTTCTTTTTTGCTCCAAAATACACAGAAGCAGAGAAATATGCAAAGGAGAAATTCCATGTTCTTTTTTCTGCTTCCATAAGTAGAATCCTTTCCTTTTAGGGTTCAATCAAATTTTCTTTAAGCTGACACAATGTTTTTCATTTATTTCCATGGGAGCTGGATCTGATTCGCACAGTATAAACTAAACTGGGTATCACCTCATAGAATATACATTGTAAATTTTCAGGAGACTTCATGCTTCCAGGCAGTCTGAAAGGTGAAGTGAATGTAAACCATGTTTAGTAGATGAAGTAAGAGCTTCAAATCCATTGAATAATTCCACATGCAAACAGCCTGGCTCTGAATTATATCCAGGGCACTTCAGAAACTTCATGATACACAGTCATATCTTACATGAGAGAGAGGGGAGGGGGGAAAAAAAAAGGAAGATAAAACGATTTGTAGATATTTTAAAGACTATTCAAGATCTAAGAAACATTAGCTGTTAACAAATCAGTGGGAAGCTTGAGCTGTAGTGAGCCAGGATTCTGCCACAATGTCTCTCCAGGAAATACTGGGCAGCTTATGAATCTACTAGGCAGCAGTAATTAATTTGAGATACTTAAACATAAGATATATCCATTGTGAGATAAGGTTCATTCAATTTTGATTGAAAAAAAGAACTTGTTAGACTTTAAATCTCTCTTGGGTGATGGCAATTATTCATGGTACTAGATTTACAAAAGTAAGAGCTGATAAGAATATGTGAAAACACCACTCATCTCATGCGACTGAACTCATAAGTATAAATTAAAAATAAACTATTATGGTGTGTGAAGAACGTGTGATGAAGCGTTACTGAAAAAGCAGAAATATTTTCTGACCATTGACTATCCTAAAAAGAATTAAGTCCCTGCAGCTCCACAGAACCCATTGTAGATATTTAAAAGTTCCAATTACATCTTGGAGCATAATTTCTGAATAAACGGATCTGTCTGGAGAGTCCAGATTCCAGGACAAGCACAAAACAGAAAGTAGCTTGAGTTACAAAAATATGAGTTGAGTAGAAGCTGTTTCATACTGATGAAGCAATTTAAACTTACTGGGTTTTTCTAGCAGAGAAAAGAAATCTGCCTTATCACGACAAGCTTTTAACTGGAATGCAGAGGGCTTTGGTGAGTTTACATTACACAGTAGCCTCTGCACTCAGAGTAAACTGGAGTTTTACCACTTTTATACACCAGAGCATGAAGTGCCTCCAACAAAGGAGCTCATGTGGCTTCACCTGAAGATGAAGAGCAGGGAAATACTTTATGTGAGCATCTGCTTCCCATGTAGATCTCTGCATTTATCTACGGCAGAGGATATCTGTTTTTTACTTAAGCTATATGGGGTTTTTGAATAAACATTAGCTTTGTCTCTGTGTTTGTAACTTTCTAAGTTTCAAAACTTGTAAGCACAGTATCTCTTCGGAAAGAGTTTAAGAATAGAGAGCAGAGGCTGCCCAGGAGGCAGTTGAATCACCATGCCTGGACATGTTTCAAAGTTTTGTAGATCTGGAGCTTAGGGACAGTCCAGCAGTGCCTTTGGGACAGTTGAATTAATGGTTGGACTCCATGGTCTTAAAAGTCTTTTCCAACATAAATGATTCTAAAACCAATTGAGAAAGGTGTTTAATAGACAAACATTGACCAGTAGGACATGAAATATTAAGTGAATAAAATTTTAAATGGAACCTAAACATTTAGCTTAAGATATTTCCCTAATGACAAAATTTTCAGGATGTTTTTGCTCAAGTATAATAAATCTGCAATATAAATACTATTCATGTATTTGGGAGATCTAATCAAGATGTGTATCCCAGTGTCAGCACAGTGTACTAGTATCCTTTTAATTACCAGCTTAATTTCAGCAGGGGATGCCAAGGAAATGGGTTTTTTTGAAGTAACGTTAATACGGTTTTCATCTGCAAAGTCACATTTTTTAGCTTGTTTGGAAATTCTTGTACCATACCATAGAATATTTCTGGTGTTTTGACTTGTAAAATGGCAAAGTCACAGATCAGCACTAGCACTTACAATGTGAAATTGCTATGGACAGGTACATGCAATGATTTAATTGTGTTCAGTAGTTGAAAATGTAATACTTGATGGTATAAAACTAGTGGTTTGAAGGATGAGATTTTATTACTTTCATCTACAAAATTGACAGTTCACACTCAGGTTGGCATAGGCAAAAAGAAAAAGTACAATTGGTGCTGCACCAGGTAGAAATGTGATTTCTACTCCCCAGTGTTTGGATGAAAAGGACATAGATAGGAGAGCTTTGAAGACAAGGTTATTTCTTTTTCTTCATGCCCCCTTAATCAGCTTCTTTACATCAAAGTTGTTGCTGACAGACAGCTCCCAAAAGTACTGAGTGAATAATTCTTAGTCCTGCTTGGGCTGCCTATCTTTAGGGGGTTAGGGGATCAACAACTTGAACAGTACATAATCTGATGCCTGTGGAAAAAAAGAAAAGTGCAGTGGGGACTGTGTTTTGAAGGTGAAGGAGTCTGTTGTAGGAGGTTATTTAAGAAAACAAAGCATAAATCATAACACCTACTTGCATGGTGAGGGAGAAATGCACTCAGTCATGCTGTCATGGGTAAACAGAGCAAGGAGGTGAAAACAGTAGGAGTGTCTGTCTGAATAATGGGAGATTTCAATATCCAGGCAAGCAGAACTATTCAAGAGCAATGAAAAGACATTTCAGAGCAGATTTATTTTTCTATTACCATCTTCAACATGCAGATACTGCTAATACTAAGTTGGAAATACCAAGTGTGCTGCCAGATCTCTTCTTCATTTTCATTCTACTTGATGTTTCCAGGGTAAGAAGCATCTTACAGTTTCCTGGATGGCTCAGCCTTAGCTCCTGTGACAAGATTTTAGTTTGTCCTTTGTAAAAAAAAAATCAATGTCACCCAAGTAAAAGGAAGCAAGAAAGATACAAGAGATGCAAACCCTACTCCCCATGTAGCTTCCAAAAGAAAGGAGCAACATAAACAAATTGAGATAGAAAATGGAAGGCAGTACCCTCTCCTCTGGCTTTATCCAAGACTGCTTTTTGCCTTTGTTCTTCTCCAGCTCCGGCGTATCTAGGCCAGCATTTACTAATTACCAGGTAATGGAAAATGTTTGCTGAATATTGTCAAAGAAAGATTCTCATGTTTAAAGCCTGTGTTGATGCAGGACAAAAAAAGCTTACTCAGAAGAAGAAAAATATAAAACTGTATTGCTAGATATTTGGGGCACATTATGTAACATCCCTTACCAATCCAGCTGTGTTTTACCTATTTACTCACCTTTCCACACGCAGGACATGGTAATGTTACCACACCTCAGAGCTTTTGCACAGCAAGGTGTGGTCTATTGTCAGAATTACATCAGATCTTGAACCTGAGGTCACAGTGGTGAAGTAGTTAGAACCTGCCAGTGATTACAGCAGAGAGAAAGTATAGGAAAAAGCCTTTAAAACTTATCAGAAATACAACCTATCTCTGCCCATTTTAATTCTCCTTTTTTTATAGGATCATTTAGCTTGGGAAAGACCCTTAAGATCTTTTCCAGCTTCCTAAAAAGCTGTTGTTTGGAGATCTGGAAATAGGTGAGGAGAAGGATGCTGCACTCCATCAGCTCTTAACAGCCCACAGAACATGTTTGGAAAATGAAGATTTGCTATTGTTTTTGGCAAAGCCATAAAGGGCAGGAAGGTGTTCGGGACTGGCATTGCTCAGGCGACTGGTGTACAGCCTCCTGAAATCTAGTTTCCCAGTTACATTCTGGCCAGGCAGGGTTAGACATTACTGCTGCCACAATGCTGGCAACCGATTTGAGCACAATATTATCAGAATGGCATTTGATAAGCTAAGGCTTATGTATATAAAACTTCATTTCTCAATCTGACAGATTCAGCCCAAGTGACTGAATTAGCAACACTGGGTTCATGGTTGTTTTCTGAAATGTTTGTCAGATGTTGGAGTGCTGAAAAAAAAAAAAGCTATTTTTCTGAAGCACCTTTCAGAAAGGTTTATAATGAAGACTGGGAAAATATTTACATTTTCTAAAGGGAGGTATAAATCACTAAGTCTGCAGAAGTTATTGTAGTGCTTGTTTTATGAGCAGATTTGCCATAAATCCATGGACTTATTTATAGAAACAGAACTGTGTGAGTATTCTGTGAGAAAAAGGCTATTTTAGTCTGCTCATCCACTAAGGAGATAAAGCAGACTGTTATGTCAGCCTTGACAGCAACTGAGTTTTCCTGGATATGTCTAAGAAAAGCATTTTCTAACTACCACCATATGGAGACCCATAACACATGATGCAGCCTAAAGCTCTTTCCTTTGAAAGCAGAGCTTTATTCCTCTAATAAAGCCTAGGATGTGGAAGCCTGTTGTTACAAAAGGAGATACCTTGGCATGGTTGCAGCACCCTTCACCAGAATCAATTTGCAATTTCCTATTATTGCACTGGGGTTGGAACCCACTGTGGCAGGGGACTTGGAATGGGATGCTGTATATGGTCCCTTCCAATCTAAACCAGTTCATGATAATATAACAATCGTGTGGTTTAATTGATCCTTTATTTTTATTTGCTTGAGGATCTCTGAAAAGGGCTTTAGGTAGATCTGGTTAGTCATCATAGGCCTAACCGTAACAGACACTGAGCTTCTGAAACTGTTTCAAGCTCAGTGGTGTGAGAAAGGATCAAGGTCTGGCAAAGTGTTTCAATCAGTCAGTATTTGTTGAGTCTGCTGGATTTTAATTTTTTAAACACAGTTTTGTATGGTCTGTGATATTGCCCTCTGGGCACAGGGATGTTTCAGACAGTGGGATTATGAGGAGGAGTGAGGAATTTCTTTCCTTTGGGTTTAATGGAGGAGACTTCTGCTCTTTCTTCTCTTTTCCAAGACTTCCTCCTCTGAAGGACAGTTGAGAAGAACAAGCTTTCACTCATCAGTACAGAAATAGCTCTGCAGCTTCTTGCCTTGTCTTCCTTCCTGCAGGGAAGCAAATAGCTCTCTGAAGTCTTCTCTGCTTTCTGACAGGAGCTGCTGGTGTGGGGAGGCTGCAGCACCAGGGCATTTCTTTTTTCCATATGTGTGAGAGCATTTTTGTTCTGTGCCATCCTGCATGTGTGCTGCTTTGTCCCCTTTCTCACCTCTCACCAGTGCACAGAGCAACATGTACCCACTAGTATGGGTAAACTCTCTAATTTAACTAGTCAGCAGAAGGGAAAATATTCATAAAAGCAAACATTAAGCCAGCCTGTGGAAAGTGGTGGTCATTACAGGTTACAACAAGACAAAGCAGCTTTGTTACTACATGTTCTAGCCAGATCTCCATGTTTGTTTAAAATAATCTACATTTATACTTTGAATAAAAGTCCATAACCACAGTTATTTAATGTGAGCAGGTGTACATGTCAGGGCTTAAATTCAGTGGAGAATGTGAGGAAAATAATTGTTTGCTCTTTTTCTTCAGTAGGAGTTACAACCTTACTAATTGTGGGACACAGGTTTATACAAGACGGTGTTCTGAGTAACAGCAGCGGTAATCACTGACATCATGCAACATAATGCAGCAGTGCTAATGAGTAGATGTATTTTTTTTTCTTTAGCAGTCTTTAGGGGATAAGAATCATGACCATAACTCTGAAGGCATTCACAAGGAAATGTACTGTGCATGCCCAAAGTAAAGCTGCTCAACCTCTGGAGCACAGCGGAGAGAAACAAGCCTTAGGAACTTGGTCTAAGGAAATGGGGCAGTACCATGACAGGTCATTGTCCCAAAGGGGAGTGCTATTTCTATTTCCACATCAGAAATCCTAAATGTTAGGTCCCCATACATAAATCAGCAGGCCAGAACAATTTTTTCAAAGATAATGCCACAAAGACTTGAGCTGTTTCGCTTAGGCTTTTCTGGACAAAGTAACTTCAGCGGAGCACCCGTTCTTGTAAATATTTTCTGCTGTCTCATTTTTATTTGTAGGATTACAAATAGGTAGTGGAGACACAACATGTACAAACATGCAGAGGGATCAGAGAGGACATGAGGAATTATGCACAATACAACCCTAGTACTGGAAGCTGGACATGCAGCAGCAGCCTCACTAAAGTTTCCATTATAGCAATATGTTTTCACCTGCTTTTGCTTTGGACATAAGTCCTGCATGTTCTGTTGCTGCTTGAAGATCAATGTTACAAAATCTGAGCAAAATTTCCCTTGCTTCTCTTGGAAGAGTTGCAGGAAAAAAATAATGCACACTTACTCTGTTGTAAAAGTGTTTGCTTAGGCTCCTTAAAATGCTAAATGCAGAAAGCAAATCACCACTGACAGGGAAAGTTATAATTGGTGAATGACTTGCTCAGGATCCTAGACATAAGCAGAGCAGATTTCTATTTTCTTTTGAAGTTGCTCATTCAGAACCTGGAAATGGTTACTTTAAAACTTTGTCCTATAAACATCTAGAAGTACTAACTTCATAGTTGTGAAATTTGGGGGATGTGAGATCAGAGTCTAAATTCTGCTAAATTACTTCACGTTTAGTCTACTAAAGTTAACAGGTTGTCTGGTTACCATTGGGACCTTTCGCCTGAGGAAGATTAGAAACCTTCCAATCACAGCATTTGAAAAAAATCTCCAAAATACAACTCCTTTCAGATCTGGAGGTGGCAGGGTGCTTGTTTTTCTGAAAAGATACCGTCTCAGTTAAAGAGATCTGATACCACATGATGTAAACTCTCTCTTCCAGAAAACATTTTCCAAGATTTGCCACAGAGGGGCTTCACTGGTAGCAAAGATGCTTCCTCTAATATTTTGTTTTCTTGAATATTGGCTTCTCTCAATAAACCATGGACAAATGTTACTATATTTTACAGAACCTGCCTGATGCTACCTATGGGCACTGGAAACTCCCAGTGATCCTCCCTTCCCCAAGGGACAGTGGGACACAAAAAGCCTGTGGGCTGTTTAGTTTGAAGTCAGATGGTGAAAAGGTTACTGTAAGTTGGGCATTCGCTTTGTAATTAGTCTGCAGAGATTAGTGACCGAGATCCCAAGGGTGATTGTTAATGCACATTGAGGACAGGTTTGTAATCTCAGCAGCACAGGAAACACATACTCCAGAGCGAAAGAAAACAATCAAACTTATTTTACAAAAAAGATTTCTACTTCCAAAAGTTGGAATATATTAAGAGGAAAGTTTTAAAAATTGCAGTGTGAAACACAGAAAATAGCCTGAGCAAACTGCAGAGTGACAGCCCAATGTGGCTTCTGCTCTACATATAATTACTTAATTACTGAGTTTTCCTGTCATAAGAAAAGATTTTCCCAGCAATTTGTATCTACTGTATGAATGTACCTAGACAGATTATCCAGGCAGTGCCTGGTGGGTATCTGTAACCTCGTTGCTAAAATAGAGCACACATTATTACCTTGTCCTTCTCCCTCCCTCCCTTCCCAAAAGGCACAGCGAGGCGGGGCAGAGAGGACAGAAATCCCAAAGGATTAGATCAGTGTCAGAGCATTAACACTTAGTTGATGACAACTGTAAGGATTAGTTCAAGCTGGTTAAATCCTTCTTAGCTAGAATAGGAACCAGCAAACCATCTGGTGGAAAGAGCAGCATGACAGGGCTAAAAGGAAATACTGTTTGAGTAGGCAAAGGAAAAATAAACCCTTCCACAGACTTTTGGGAACTGATGTGTTTCCCAAGTGTCTGGCTATAGCAGGTGACAGTTTTCAATTACAGCAGTTTAAATAAATAGTGAGGCAAAATATTGTGTTTATTCTGATTGTAGCTCAGAGAAAAACCACCAGACTTTAAGGCTTTGAATCTACTAAATACCACACAACACTTGCACAAAGACAGTGTAAAAAGTCATGCACTCAAAAAATCTTACACCATACAATTAATTGTCCTGCTTATGCCGGTTCTGTTGCTTCGTTATTGGATTATTTTTACAAGTTAATCTCTGTTCTCCCCCGCTGTTTTCAGCAGCCCTTTCCCACTGTTGGTCTCCACACACTCCACTTCTCCCTGAAGTGGAACAAATGAAGTGTGTAATCACAAGGGCAAAACACAAATGACCCAAATTTCCCAGGGAGGTCAGTGTCACAGCTCCTGGGGCTGGCCTACAAAGACAAGGTGGTCAGCTTCCTAAACTGCTTTGAGGTTACCTCTCCAAGAATTAAGTGTGTTTGTCTCTGGAGCAGATCAGACAATGTAAATTGGATTTGTGGTGAAGTGTCTCCTCTGCGATGTCACTTGCTGATGTTTACACTAGAAATAAGATTTTTCTGCTGTTGGGTTTAAGCTTGGTTCAGACCCCTTATACATGATAGAAATCTGATGGAACCTTGTAAGAATCTAATTTATGGCTTCTTTTTTATGAGGTGCATTGACTTGTGTATTGTGGCAACTGGCTTCCTGCGAATGATAGGTTATGAGGTCTCATGGGAAAGCAGTTTCCAAAGGGCATTCAGTAAAGACATTTTTCATTCACTTTGATCTGTTGGTTTATTCTCCTTTTAAATCTAGAAATCCTCTGGTTTGTTTATCATGGTCTTAAAAGGTAAAAGTGTTTATGCAGCTTTTGTGGTAGTTCCACAGCAAGGTTTTACTAACTTCCTGATTATAGAGAGTTTGTTTGTCTGTGAGGAGTTTTCCCCAAATATTGCCAGGTGAAGGAATTTATTGATGTAGTGAATACATAGCAAATGGCTTTGCAGGTGTAAGAACCAAACAAATGTGTTTGATTTCCTAATGGTAAAACATTGGAACATTGGTTCATGCTCCTTTTGTGAATGTGAAAGTTCTTGGCAACATGGCAGAGGAAATCTGAACAGGTCATAAGCAAGGCTTTCCTGGTGCTTGGAATGAACTGTTCTGTGCAGAGCTAGCAGCAAAAAAGGACATAGAATCATAGAATCATTAATGTTGGAAGACACCGTTGAGGTCATCAAGTCCAACCATCAACCCAACATCACCACGGCCACTAAACCATGCTTCTAAGTGCCACATTACCTTTTTTTTGAACACCTCTAGGAAATAGCAACTCCACAATCATCCTGGGCAGCCTGTTCCATGTCCAATGAGGAACCAACATTATCTTTAATAATGTTGGCATGGACAGAAGTTCTGTTCTTGAGCTCAGCCTTGCCCTCTAAATGCTGCTGGGTGTGAAAAAGTCTTTTCATAATACTATTTCATTACTGCTTAGGATTTTCATAGATTTTTGAAAAATTGTTTTCTCTCCAGAGAGCCTAAAATAAAGATGAATTGAGAGGTTCTGGATCCAGATTTGAAAGAAGAGGATCAAAGGAATCAAAATATTAGCAAAGATAAAAGAGTTTGTTTGCCAGTGTCAAGGCTTGCTGCTGATACTGAAGGCTCTTTCGAACCTGGGCAGTATCAAGCAGGAAGCATCTGTGCATGCTTATCAGCTTTTTCACAACACAACATCACACATTTCTGGCCTCTGCCTTAGAGATGGGAACTGAGATGTCTCTTGACCACATCTCTCTGTCAGACTATTCAATGCACCCCAGAATCTGTAGTGACTTGGTTTGTGTCTTTTAGATGAGCTTATGGGCACTTTGTCTAATAACGTTAAAACTGTGTGAAAGCTTGAAGCTGTCAGTCCCCTTTTGCTTTGATCTTGTAGATAATCCACCAGCCCAGCCAACTATTCACAGCTGGTTTGTCAGTCTGTACTGTGAGGAATAAATAACAGCACTGAGTCATCACTGCAAACTTGCAGGAGTACTAAAGGAAAGAATAATCCTGGAAAAATGAGTCATGAAAACATGTCTTCACAAAGGCATCTTGATTCCTAAACTCTGTGGTGAGATTCCCAAAGCTGTCAATAATTGTTTGCCAATTACTAATTGTTAATTACCACCTACTGCTAAACAGGGTACTCCAAACATTTTGGCTCAAGACAGAACAGTAGATGCTTTACGTTTCTTTGGGTAACCATATATAGTTAATTTTAATTTTTAAGTTTCCTTCTGATTTGTAGGCATTATGAGAACAGATTTGCTGACTCAGACCAAGGAATTGCGTGGCCCACTTCTTTGACTTCAATAGTGGGCAGAAGTATATGGATGCCAAGAAAAAGCTAATAATAAGGTAAGCGTATATACCTTTCCCTCTCCCTCTCTTCGTCCTGCCTACCCACATGTTCTCTTCCACCCCTGGGCGATTTTCAGACACTTTGTTACCCCACACGCATTCCTGAGCATTTTTTTAGTTGCCTTGTGATCACATGTAAGTTTTTTTGCTGATTAGACATGGAAAAGGCAACAAATGCAAAGGGCAGCAAAGGTACAGAAGAACGTCTGTGTGAGGTTTGATTGAGTAGAACTCTGCAGCCAAAACACAGAAGGAAACCCACAGTTATGCAGCTGGTGGTGGGCCTCTACAGCTTCTCACCAAAGGGTATTTGAACAAGTGCTTTGGGAAGAGCTGCCACATCTCAATTTATCAGAGAAAGAAAGTGACTAAGGTTTGTGGTTGGGTCTGAACCTGACTTGTCCAGTGTGTGAGATGAATAGTTGGTTCTTACTCGCCTTCTCCTCCTGGCTATTCAAGAGTACTCAAACATCTAGAACCCTCCCTTTAAGTCCAGTCTTCACCTCATAAGGAAGTTGTTTCATACATTGAATGAGTGAGCCTCATTCCTATTCTGTGAACCTTTTCCACTATCCATGTTTCTCCAAAGCTTCACAGAGTGGTCAGTGTGAAAGAGCCATGAATCTATTTAATGGCATAATGGTTTTCTGTTTTGTTCTCTTGCTTTTGTCATGAGGCTTGTCTGCTTTTGATAGCAGCCCACCACTGAGTTGGTGATTTGCTGAAAGTCTTTAGTTAAACCCTGGTCCTTGCTATGTCTGTTTTCCTATAGCTGTTACAACTGTTGATTTAGTAATTCCCAAACTAATGAAGATATTTTTCAGTACAGGTCTTTACAAGATCATACTTGTGTCTGCATGCTGCCTTCAATTAGATTAAATAATTCGAGTGATTTCCATCTGCATTTTTAGGCATCTCCATATCTTTTCTCATACTGGAACTGAAATGAGTATCAGACATTTTGTTGTGCCAGTTTGGGGCCACTGTAATTGTCGTTGTGTAATGCAGAAGACATGAAACAGACCTGTGCCATCTGCAATTGCATATGCTATGTAATGGATAATTAATGAGAGGCCATCATGATATTGAAGCTATATTCCTGCGCTTATGATTAATCTCAGAAATCTGAAACTGGAAAGCAATATTACCATTTCTTTTTCAGTGGTCATTCTGTCACTACAGGATTTATAGTAACTTTACTTCTGTTTAACTCTCAAAGTCTGGATGTCATTTCCCCATAGCAAGGACATGCTTAGTGGTCGCAGGGAAGAAGCTTTTGTCTTTGCCAAGTCCTTTAGTCAAAGAGATGTTCAGTTTTCAGTGTTTGAAGAAAGTGATGAGAGTGAAGTGGACCAATGAGTCCAGAGGCAAGTGATGAGCCTCTATCAAGGATTTGAAAACAAGGTGTATGAGGTAACCTGAAGGCATGAGGAGTATGTTGCTTAAGGAAACCGAGGCAGAAGAAAAACATAAGTTTTCAATGTGATTAAAAAGCTTCCCTAAAGGAGAAGGGACTACTGCTTTCCATGCCCATGAAATCTATAACACCATTAAGAAAAAATAAGTTTGCAGCAGATTTTCTGGGAAACCCCATGTCTCCAACTCAGAGGTCTTGAAACAAAGCTCTGCTGCTCATACTAGGAGGTCAGTCAGCAGCTGAAGATTGAGGAATGTAATTAGAACATCAGCAGCACCTAGGAGTCCAGAGAACGTGTTTCTCTCAGAAGTAAGACCAGATAAGATCCTGTTGATCCTTGCACTCACCAGGACTGTGTCACTATTGATCTGTTGTTTCGTGCCTGGGTGAAGGGCAAGGAATGAGCTGAGGAGTGTCTTGCAGCTGGAAGAGCTGTGTGCCCATGTGTAGTGAAGGAACTAAGTAGAAATTATGTCTCCAGGACTGCTGCTGCTCCAGGTGAAACTTTTGCTGAAAAAGTGCTCTGGGATGATCTTCTAAGTGAAAGGAACCACCATAAAATGTGTTTGATATTACAAGGTACTTCTGCAGTAGTACTATCTCTTGAGAAGCTGGGAAAAAAATAGGGCAAGCTCAAATTAATTTCACTGTCTGGAGCACAGTGTTCTTAAGGATGTAAATAATCTAACACTTAAAATATCTTTGAAATCTTTGCAGTTTGCCAGCCTCAATTATAATACTCTCATGAACAAGTTCTGAAGGAATGAATAAGGATGAAACAATTGCAACTTCTGTGATAAAGCCGGTAAAGAGTTTAATAGAAAGTGATGTGCTTTTAAATGGACCCTGTAATGAATCTCTGTAATTCTACAGCACATACACTCCCCCCAACCCACCCCCCTGCCCCACCCCAAAACGTATGGCAGTGGCACTTAGTGTTAGGCTGCAATAATGCAAAGACCTTTGCACATTTTCATTTGATATGTTGCTGCAATGAATGTAAAAATATGTGTGCATAAATCTTAAGACCACTGCTGTGTAATGCATATGAAAAAAAAGAATGTTCACTAAGAATCTCTATTCAACAGAGTCCTGCCAAGATGAGGAGTTCACTGGTTCTGGTCAGCAATTCCAGTCTGAAGTAAACCAGTTGCAGTAAACAGATGAACAGCAGTGTGAAGACAATTTCATTTCCCAACAGTAAGAAACTGAGGGCTTTTCTAAATCAACAGCCTTGCAGCAGAGAAAATACTTCTACAGCTTTTTCCCTTCTTTCTAAGATTGTCGTGGTGTGGTTAAATAGTTAAAGAACATATTTATTTCCATACTCATGTGGTTAAAATCTCTCAGGTTGTTTGCTTTAAAACCCTGCCTTGAAGGGAGAGATAGTAGCCCTTGGAAGGTTAGAAAAGTGATAGAAATACTTCTTCCCAGGCTGTGTGTTCATGATGACTGGCTGTGTATGCTTTGTGTATCATTCCTTAAGCTTCCTGCTTGAGGCAAGACTCGTGGATGGGTGAGTCAGAAGAAACATCGCTGGAAATGCAGCCCCCTGCAGGAGGGCAGAACCTCTGAGAAATATGAAGGGAAAGTCATGACAGGAATGCTTCATAAACTACACATCATTCAACTTCCCCAAAGAACTCCTGGAGAAGGTGAAATGTGTGGCTTTTTCCAGACAGAAACAGAAAACCAGTTCTCTTGTCTGAGACCATTTGTCTCTCAAATAAATGATGACAGTGTATTCCCAAGTCTACAGAAACTAAGTAATTTATGTATCAGCTTCTGCAGGTTTGCTGCAGTTCACATCTCTGCTTAGATCAAACACTTGTTTGCTCCCTAGAAGAGCAGAAACCTTTGTGCTTCTTGCTCCCTTCCACAGCTGTCTGGTGAGTATCTCCTCCACTTGGTGAGAACCTGTTTGTCTGCATGGTTGGTCAGAAGAGGAAATGGCCTCAAGTTGCACCAGGGGAAGTTTAGGTTTGACATGAGAAAAAACCTCTTCATGGAAAGGGCCTTGGAACAGCCAGCCTAGGGAGGGGTTTGAACTGCCATCACTGGATGTGTTTAAAAGTTGGAAATGAGGGACGGGGTTTAGTGGTAGCCTTGGGACTGTTGGGCTAATGGTTGGACTTGCTGAACTTTGAGGTCTTTTCCAACCTATATTATTCTACGATAAGGGAACACCGGGTAAAAATAGAGTTTGTGTTTGAAAATACTGTGGAAGCTGATAAAAGCTCTTGTCCTGGGGTTAATTTTTGAGTATGTGTTTGTTATTTTCCTCTAGAAGTTACTCAACCATAGTCTGTTATTCAGGTGCTCTCTAGGCTTGTTTCATGTTCATACTGTGTTAAGGCTGGCTTTGCTGTGCTGCTTGTACAGTGAGGATTTGATATGTCTGGTACTTTAGCTCCCTTGGACCTTTGGAAAAACCAGTGAGGGAAAATTCACATCTAGAGCTCTACTTAGATGCTATTATCCAGTTTGTTTATGCAAAAGGGTCGATGAAAGTTAATTAAGATTGGCTTTTTGTTGCCCCACTTCTCTTATTTTTCTGATTTGTCCCTTGCTGGATGTGGGTTGCATTCATTTCCAGCTGTCAATACAGGTTGGCCAATTCTGTTTGTAAATCGATAAAATCACCCTGGTGTTTTCTGTGACTCTATTTTCTGGGCCATTGCAGGGCTCCAAGGTATCGTCATGCTGGTGACTATATTGGGAGATGGTCGAAGAATGAGACATGTGTATGAACGTCATCCTGTAGTAGGGCTGTTCCACTTAATATCTAATACCATTCATAAAAAAATTGTTCGGCTGATTATAGTCCTGTTTACCTGAAATACAATATTTTTGCCCTGTGTGCCATTGCACCAGCTACACTTACATGGGCATCACATTAATGCAGTGATTACATGATGTTCTAAAAATCCCAGAATAATTTGATTCCATTTAATAACCTCACAATTGTTTTGAATTTTCTATTAATTTGGAAATCTAGAGGGTAGGATTTCCCAGTGATGGGTTAAGCAACTTCCCATCTGCACTGCTTCAGTGCTCATGAGATAGGAGACTGAAGTGACAGATCCCTCTCCTGGATCCATTTCTGTGTGAATTTGTAGAATAAAACAACTTCTTGAAAGTGAATTAGAAGACCTTACATTTGTAAATTTATTTTCTAAAATTATTTATTTTTGGCATTTCTCCTCACATCCCTATACTTGTTATTTATAAGGATTGTGAGGTGCTGTTTAGGTTTCTCACATGGTTTTCTTTGATTTTTTTTCCTGTTTGAAAAGACAGATGTAAAAGGTTTATTGGGAAAAGTAGTGGAGTTGAAGAAATGGCAAACTGACAGTTTCTTTTCTTGTCCTCAAAGATAATGATTTAATAGAAATCTGGACATTTTTTTGTTTTGCTAAAACTGTATTTGCTGCAAAACTTGGTATATTCTGAAGTGCCCAGAATTCTGATGTTCTATGGGAAAGCTTTCAGCTGAAGTACATTCAGAAGCTCTTCCCGTGGTTTATACTGCATATTTTTTCCCAGCTTTGGAAAGCAGATAAGGTTTGGGTTAGTGTGGGTACTTCAGTGTGATTTTTTTTCCATCTCCTAAGTCATTAGTGACTTAACGTGACCTAGAGATGTCCGGCCGGCAGAGCTCAGCAGTGGATTAACAGGTGACTGACCTTATTCTGGCCTCCCCTCTCCTGCTTTCCTAGCTGTGCCTTCAATGCCCTCACTCACAAGTCCGTTACCTCGAATGACAGTAGCTGCCTATATCTTTTACCTGTGAGAGGCTGGACCACAAAAATAGAGCAGTGTGGAAATTCTTTGGTGTCTCTGCATCACCCTCCTAGAGACAAGTCTACAGTTGGTCTTTTGTGGTCCCATTGGCAAAGCATCTTTAGTAGTGTTTATGGATTTTAAGTACAAATAGTGGCTGGTGACAGTGTTACTTGAGGGAGAGAGAGGGGTAGGTTGAGCTGTTCTTCATGCTTGTTTGCTTCTAATTGAATAGAAATCTCATCTGTAATGGGATTACAGTATTTGCCAAGAACCCCTGTGGGCTTTTAAAGCATCAAAGTTGACATCCCTGAAAATGGGAACTCATTTGCTGGGACTCATGGAATATAAGTCTGAGTAACAGTCGTTAGCATACTGGGCTTGTTACTAGCTGCTGCTGGTGAGAAATGTGGTGAATATGAGCAAGGGGTATGTGGTTGTAGGAAGGGATAGAGAGAGGAAGGAAGGAAGAGGGGAAGAAAGATTGAAAGAGAAGAAGGGGGGGTGCGGGAAATTAGGCATGGAAGTATATAAAAGGGGAAAAAAAGTGAATGAAGACTCTTTTACATTCCTTTACATGTTTAACGCCTGAGCAGATGGAGAAGATCTCAGCCAGCACAGTATAATGCAGAATAAGGAGCCTCCCAAACAATGCTCTTTGGAACAACAGCAGTGTAGCAGATCTAACGATCAGGATTACCTTACTTGACCTGGGTGATGAAGCTGTTTTGCCAGACCTGGGAGCTTAGGGATCAAAGGAAACACAAGCTGTGCAAAGGTCTTCCTGAAGGTCTGGAGGGGAGGGGTTATTGACTGCATTGGGAAGATGTGTACTGATTGAATTGAGTTCCCTGGTAAGCAGGGTGTCATTTTGATTAAAAAGGAGATTGGGATTAGTTGGGTTCATGCAGGTGCTTGTAGGAAATGTCACACGCGAGTTAGGTGCCAGGAGTATGTGTCTGGGGTGTTCTGCACTGTCTTTATTTTGGCAAATCAACTTCCTGTCACAAGGGTGAATCCACTTGTGTTAACCTGCAAATGCCTTTGGCCCACTGGTACTCAAAAAAGCAGCAACACTTGCCCACCCTGTAAAACATCACATCCAGCCTTATAACTGCCTGGGTCATTTGGCTTTCCTTGGAAAATGGAGATGTGGATATCTGACTTTACATTTAGTTTGACCACAAGCAGTAAGGAGTTCTGCAGTGAAGGAGTTGAGGCAGGTAAAGGGAATTGTAAAGGCCAAGTGCATCAACAATGTTCTTCTGCAATTGGGAAGAAAAATATGATATGGGAGTGTGGAATAAGGAACATTATGTGAAAAAGTGCAGTAATGCCATGCTTAGAGACTTGGTTTAGCAGTGGTCTTGGGGTGGTTGGGTTAATGGTTGAACATTATGATCTTTAAGGTCTTTTCCAACTTAAATGGTTCTATAATTTTATGATTGTGTCTGTTCTGCTTGGCATGAGTAAGATCTTACGTGTAGAGCCAGGTCCAGCTTTGAATGCTGTATTTCAGGAGATACTTGAGCTGCTTGGAGAACATAGGGAGTGACACAGTGATGGTGGTCAGAGATCTAAGAATTATACCTCTAAGGGAGACATTAAAACTACCTCAATTCTGTCTGTTTCAAAACAGCTGAAGGAAGGAAAGTGGGGCATAAATCTCTAAGACCTGAAAAAGCTGAATGTAGAACCATTTTACCTTTAGAAGATTTTAAGTTTGACTGGAAGTAATGGTAAGGACAGAACTATCCTGTGGGTCAGAGGGTAGGTGAGATCGACTCTTTAGTTTCTCTTTCATTCCTTTTTGAACTACTTTTCAGTTTGTCAGGACAACTGTGAATTCAGATCCTGCACTCCAAGGCACCTGCATTTGCTTTGAGAATTTTATGAGCAAATTTTCTTCATTGTAGTCCCAATCATTGCATTAAGATACAGCTTCTAGACTCGCCCTAACTGATACTTATAGCAGCATTCAAGTCTGATAACAAATCTTACGTTTTGACAAGACTTACTGCTTTTTTTAAAGCAGCCTGGCTTCTTGTACCATGTTTGTTTGTGTACAACTTCTCAAGGGACTAAAGGTTGGCTGACTGACACGTAACCTCAGATTTCCTCTTACCTGTTTTTATAAAGGCAGGGATGTGTTTGCTCAACATGTTGTCAATCAAATCCTGTTTTAGCAAGTTTAGGTAAACAGCCCCTATCCCTGCAAGGACACAACACACATAGTACTTCACTGGAGTGGAACCATCTAATGATCTGTGTAAAGTAAAGGGATGATTTAGTCCAGGAATTGCTGCACAGAGTGAGGTGAGTCCAGGCTTGCCTGGATGTTGTAACTACACAGTGGTTGTGCACACTTTTTTGGGAAAAGTGACCAAAACTTGTGCTTTTTAGTTCCACTGTAAATATTTAAAAGGAAATACAAGTATTTGCAAAATCTGGGAGTGGATCTGGTACTTCCACAAGTGAAATTTTGTCAGTGATACAGCAGGAGGGTTGTCTGCTTATCTTGATGCACTCAAGATCCAACCACCACTCTCCAGGTGCTCGCCCGCATGGCTTCAAACCAGGCAAAGCAGTAGTTCCTGCCTCTCAACTCACTTTCTATTACACTTCAGGATTTTAATGAAGTTGCTTATTTTGCGCCTGGGTTGACATCAGGATATGGGTCATTAAAGCAAATATATTTCAGAGATTAAAACCATCGACACAATGTTAGCACAAGGAGTAGGTTAAGTGTAAACCTAAGGGAACACACTGTGCAGCCTAGGGAAGGATAACAGAAACAGCCTATTTCCATAGTAACTCCATGAAACTATTTGTGTTACTTATCTATTGTACACTCAACAAGTTGTGGTAGGTAGTGCAGCTCAATTAGCATTGAAATAGATCCAAATTTATTTATTGCTCTGGATTGTTGCCATTCATCAGGTGTTCAAGTCACTTAGAAAGCAGCTAGCAGAAAGTTGGCTGCATGGCAGTGCAAAATGTTCCATCTGTCTCACAGTAGAGAGTAGCCCTGAAGAAATTGCCATAAAATAAACTGGCCAGCAGTTTAGGGAAATCCTTCAGAAATCATATTTCTGCCTAGTCTGAATCAGAGACTGAATTATGTCACTTTTTAACTACTCTTCTTTGTTATCATATGTAGGTGTTGTTATGGGGTTTACTGTTATATTTTTTTTTGTATTCTTCATTGTTTTCAGGAGTACTGACACCTAAGGACAGACCAGGCAAGCAGCTGTTCACAAAGCTACTCGTTTGAGATGCCAGGCTGCAAAAAAGAAGCAATTTCCTAATGTTGTGGAAACCTCCTGCTGCTCCTGGCTTGGGGGATGGTGCTGTGTGTCCTTGTTGCCCAGTATGTCCTCCACCTTGCTTCCTTCCCTTCACAGCTGCCTGCTTCCTTCTCTTCACAGCCTGAGTGCCTTTCTGTAGTGCTCCCTATATCTCAGCATGGCAGGAAGTGAGGATTCCCTACTAACTCTCCACTTTGACATGTATCTTGTGTTCATCAGTTGATTGCTGTGATAGACACTGTCGTTACCAAAGACAGCATCTGCTGCCAGATGCCTGAAGAGCCAAGTGGCATTTTTGTGTGTAAGTCTAGTATAGGAGCTGGAATCCCTGTTGTCTGTGAACCAAAGCTGGATGTAGCTACATGTGTCTACAGAAAGCTCTGTGTTCAGCCATGCCTGAAAGCCCTCTGAGAAACAGTGACTGGATTCGGCCCGGATCAAGAGAAACCATGTGAGACACAGCTAGATCTGCCTGCGCTAGTGCAATGGCTGTCTGGAGAGGTCTGGACCAGGCTCAGCTAGAAAAGGAGTGATCACACATGTTCAGGATGGTTTTCAATGTGATCACCTGTTGGCTGAGTTTCACATGAAAAAGCTTCCATGGCTCATCGAGCTTGTTCTCAGTGACCTATCAATGTGTAAACCAAGGCTGTGTTGTACTTTGAATGCTCCAAAGGAGGTCACTAAGACTGCAGTGGATTAAAAATTTACTTGTGTAAAAGGCACCGCACATTAAACAGACCACATGTACCAGATAAGGCAGATAGACAAAATACAATAGGTTTTCACTCTTCACTAACAGATCAGTAACATGGAAAACTTTTTTTTTTCATGAAGGGACATAAACTGTTGCAGAAATGTACATGTGGGTATTTCCATAAAGATATTCCTTTTACTACATAAGTGCAAATCTAAAGTGAAGTGAGGATTACAGTGGAAACCCCTCAATTTGCAGATGGAGCCTGCAATGTGATGATTCTTTTAGCTGCTATACAAATACAGGGGGTGGTAAATCAAAGTTAAAACCATGTTTTCAAAGGTGTTCTTCACCGTTTCCTCTCAGGCACATTTTGGCATGAATTTGAAAATGTGGCAGTGGGACTTCTACAGTCTTTACAAAAGTAAAAACACCCTTGATGTCCAATCATTCAGTGTTTTTATATAGACAACCCTTTAGAGGAAGCAGTTGTTCCTCAGGGCCAACCTAAACCTCCTCTGGCACAACTTGAGGCCATTTCTTATGATCCTTGCTCTTAGATCATCAGATGCTGATGGTGAGAACTAGACTGGTGACTAGAGTGAAGATCAGGCACAGGCAGCTAATGGGAGCTCAGTTTGTGTCAAGTCACTGATAATCCCAAACTTGCTTCTCTTGCAGAGTACTGTGGTAGGAATGGTCACACTGGCAGCATGTTTCACACCCAAGCATAATGGGGCCCACTCTGACTTGCACTCCTTGAGCCTGAATGTTGAGTATAAGCCTGAAAGTGGTGCTCTTGAAATGGTCCTGCTTGGGTAGCATTTGTGCTCTGCTTTGAGCAAAGGCAGTAAAAACCTCATTAAAACACCTATGCCTACATTAGAAGTGAGAAAAAGACTTGGACTTAGGTCTGAGTTCACCATCTGAACCACTCCTGACTTAAATCCTGTTTAGAGCCTTATGTTAATATTTGAGGAGTTTTATCTCTCCCTATGAGCCTGGTGACGTGAGGAAGGGACAGCACAGGGCACTCTTGAGCAGACACTTTCTAAATATAAGGAGTAAATAGAAACAAACAGAAGTATATGTGGCAGTTCTGGATCTCACCATGTCACTGCCCTCAGAGAAAGAACAAATAGTTAAAAAAGTTCAAACAAATAAAATGTTTGAAGAGTTATTTTAGTGGAACCAGAATTCCAAAGAACTCCAATTTATTAGTTTCATAATACAGCACACTTTTTCTCACAGCAAATGTTTTGTAATATTGATATAATCTGCTGTGGTCATCCCAGAAAGAAAGGCTTTTCAGGGTCTGATGCTTTTCTTTTAGAACAGAGCACAGAAATGTCTTATGGGGCTGCTCTGCTGATAAGCCACACTCTCTGGATGGAAATTATTAGTTTAGCTGGAGCATGAGTCCAGAAAAATAGTCAAAGAACAGTGTCTTTGAACTGATGTTCGCTGAATTTAAATTATTTCATTGAGTGAGAAAGGAAGGCCATCAGTTACAATGAGTTCAAATGATACCAAAATCACAGATTTGAGGAAAATATTTGTTCTGCCCTTTTTCCTCCTTTATTGATTAAGCTTCTATGAAATTTTCAGAAAAAAATCAGGCTTGCAAAGAGAAAAGACTAGTGAGAAAAAGCTTTTTTTTTTTTCTGAGAAAGCTTTTCATTTGGGATCATGTTTTCCTAATGAGAAGAAAAAGCAACTCAAATTAGGAAGAAATTATTCAGTGCTTAATGCTTGAGTTTTAATGAAATGGTTGGGTTTGTCCTGGTAATACCTTTGTGATTTGCTGTTGATGATTTATTTTGTTATGGATTGGGGTGTTAATAATTCACAAGGTTACCTGGTGAATAGAACAGATGTTCCAATTTAACATTTTAGGAAGAAAACAAAATAAATCAAAATGAGAGTCTTTGAGATGCAGGGTCATCGATTTGTCTGCTAGAGCCAACCATAAACAAATGACCCATACAGAAGTGCAACAGTTCATTTGAAGCATTTGGCCAACGGCTCAAGCAGCTCTGTTGTAGGTATGTGAGGTATCCCTGAACTTATGGTGGACCTGCCTCATCACTTCTGAGTCCCAAAGATAAAAATTGAGTCTTAACATGAAAAATTAACTCAAAAGCACATGGATTGTTCTTGACTTCTTTTCCGGCTAATTTTGTGACAGTGATCAAACTGCCTAAAGGACTGTTTATTTTAGGGTTCATGGTGTAAATACAAGCCGTGACTTAGGGTCTTATAACTAAAAACTATCCTTGGAGAAGATGACAGTAGCAGGAATTCAAGAGAAAATAGCATTTCCTGGCAAGCAGCAATGAGGATGTTTACCTGCCAAGTTCCTTCTAGATACAAATTCCTCAAAAAAAACCCCCAATTGTTAAATGTCTTGTTCTTCATTCCTTCTTTCCCTTGGTCAGGATTGTACAGCTTCTACTTCTAAACTAAAGGTCCTCTTGTTTCTTTTCCATTATGTCTAACAAAAATCACTTATATTGCTGTGGTAAGGCTGTGATAGTGATCTAAACATAGTGCTGTGTAGTCACAATGAAATACTGTAACATCAGGGCAAGCATGAATCTTCAGTAGAAAAAGGATGTATATGATACAGGACTTTATTATTCAGATGAAATTGAATTTATCAGAGCTAATTTCAGTACAAAGGACAAACTGATTAAGATAATCTTGGAGACCTATGAGGATTCTTTCTGGAATAATGTTTGAACTTAATCCTGATCACCCTTTGGTCACATAAATAGTGCTGCCTCACACAAGGAGCGTCACCTGACGTAAATAAAATGATTTGCAGGGGGAAGGATTACTCACATGACTAAGGGTTTGTATTTTTATTTTAGTTAGTCTCTCCTTCTGCTTCAGGTTTGGTTTAGTTTTACCTTTTTTTTTTTTATTTTGAGTCTCAGGAGCAACTTTCTCATTATTTTGCTTTCCACAGCCATTTTGTTCAAATCAGCAGATGAAATACACACAGTCACACTAAAATTTATAGTGTGTCTATTTCTCTGTAATTATGGGGTTGGAACTAGATGATTTTTAAGGTCCCTTCCATTTTATGGTACTGTAACAGTTATTAAAACCATTTACACACAGTCATGGGGATGACCTTAAAGAGACCCAGATGCTTTCAACGTACTAAGTGTAATGACACTGGTATCTTTTTTCTCCCCTCTCATACCTAATTGCAGTTCATTCACAGAAAATGAAGAGCGCTCCAGTGGAAGTGGACAGAATAAATGAAAGTAATTTCATATTGTTATCGAAGATTGTAGGAGAAAATTATAAATGATCTTGTCTTCATGGATCAAGATTGGTACCAGAGAAACACTTGATTAAGGGTAATCCAGTTCTGATTTGCACGAAGCTGATTTACAGAACAAGCCTACACCAGCTTGGGGTCACATCTGACTGCTCTGATGTTTGCAATTGTAACTGTTGAGCAAACTGGTTTCCAGCTATTTCCCCACATACATATTCAAAAGTAACTGTGGAAACATGAACCTTCTAAATAGCTCTGCTGCATGGTCACCTTGAAGTCACCAAAATGGAATGTTAAAACTATGTGCTCAGATGGGACTTATGCATTAATTACTGGGGGGGAAAAAAACCCTATATCTTCTTCTCATGGACTCCTTATGCTGCTGTCCCACTTGCTGAACTGGGACTTACAGTAGATTTTTAGTAAGGGAAGACTTTCTGCTGCAGGATTGCAGAGATGATGTTGCTTGAAGAACTGAAATGCTGGTGGTTGTGCTTTACTGCTCCAGCGCCCCTGCTCTGCAGATAAGGCACAGATCTGCTTCACCAAATGTCTTGTGTCACTCTGGCCAAGTAGCAAATGATCTATTTAACAAAA
>VZRI01005650.1:58448-179290 GCA_013397515.1 Upupa epops | reverse complement strand
TGAGGATGGGGTTTGTGGTTATTTTTGGTTTGGGGTGCTGGTTTTTTTTTGTGGAGTTGCTGCTAGCAGCTGCCAAGGCTAAAGGGCCTCCTAAAAAAAAGCCAACCAAAACACCCCTGACAAAGCAGACAGGAAACCCAACCTGAGACCCCAAAAGGGTCGGAGAGATCTCTGACACATTTGGTGTTTGTGGCCTTATCAAACACGTGAGATGGGAATTGTGCAAACAACCCTATAACAGGAATTTCTGTTGATTTTCTGTCTTCCTTATCTCAGTTTAACCTTTCAGTGTGCTGTTTGTTTGGAGACTACAAAGGGAAACAAGGATACATAGAAGGTTTTTTTGTAACTCTTTCTTCAAACACCCTGTAGGACCTCACATATCCCACAAAGCATTAAGTTTACTTGACAACTTCAGAATGAAAATATAAAATACAGACTGTCAATGTTAGTATATTCTTCCTGGTTAAAATGAGGGACCCGGGACTTACGAACACTTATGAACCATACCCTGCCAGCACCAGGTATTCATGGTTAAAAATAAAAATAGAATTCCTACTCTGGCAGGAAATTAATTTTCTTATCAGACCAGACAGCCAAATAGATGGTTGTACTTAAAAAACACCTCAAGAAGTAAAGGAGGTCAAACCAGTGAGTTCCACATAACTACGTGTGGAAGCTGCTGCTGTAACCTCTTCGGGCTCAAGAGAAGGAGAGAAGTCTCCAGATTAGGTGCTTTGAGTAGCCCAAATTAGAGTAGCGCAGAAGTCTATAACAATTATACAGGGATCTTCAGCTCCTAAATTAAGCTAAGAATAGCTGATTTGTGTAACAATATGGGATGTAGCTTTTTGTTCTTCCCATACTTCAGTCCAAAAATTTAGTCAACAAGTAGGGACTTGTGTTCTCCATATGGGAAGCCTGTACCGGATTCCACCATGGGGAAGACTTTGTTTAGAGTTTGTTTTTCAGATGAACCTTAGTGCAACCACTGAGTGCAATAAAAATAATAGATGTTTGTTTTTGGAAACGGGTCCAGCTTCTAGACAATTGACAAACCGATCCTTGGAGCAGGTAGTAAAAGGAACAACAAACCCTTGTGGAAGAAATCAGTCAGGTGTGGATAAGTCACTGCTCTGTACCAGGATTCTAGCACTCTGCACCACTGGGTTCTAGTTCCATTGTCATTTTATGCTTCCCATGACTGTTCTTATTGGCACTAGTTTCCCTTACTGTCATTCCCTTCTTTTGCTTGAAGAACCAATCCATATAAATAGAGAAGGATAATTTTTTTTCCAGTCTTTGTTAGCGGTAAGACTTTGAGCATCCACCCATAGCAACCATGGCGAAAGGTCAAGTCACTAGTCAAAGCTGAGAGGATGAATGCTACCGTACATAACTAGGCTGTATGTTTGAATGCAAATAATCAAGTGGTTGATTAGTCCTTTAGATGCTACTAAACAAAAGCCAGTATCTTTGCCAGGCATTGTGGTTGCAAGTCATGTGCACTCAGTCATCTTCCTGCTACAAAACCTTGGGAGTTAGCAAGGAAAATCTACTGCTTTCTCTCTCCTTGGAAGGTCTATTCCTTCAGCACTACTAACTTGGGCTGGTGAAAGGTAGATGACACATTCATAGAATCATTTTAGGTTGAAAAAGACCTCCAAGATCATCTACATCTAACCCAGCTGTCCCAAGGCCACTGCTAAACCCTGTCCTAAGCGCCAGATCTCTATACTTTGAAATGAGTCCAGAGATGGTCAACCCCCTCCCTGGGAAGCCTGTTCCAAGGCCTAATAACCCTGTCCATCTAGAATTTTTTCACTATGTCCAACCTAAACCTCCCTTGGTACAACTTGAGACCATTTCTTCTTGTTTTTATCTCCTGCTCTCCAGGTATAGAGCTATTCTGTTAGTTTTTGCGTCACACAGCAGATCCCAGGCTGTTAAATAACTCTTGTATGGTGCCTTGTCCCCTATCACTTCAGGCTCACCTGGGTGCTTGGCACCAGCCTGTGCTGGGTGTGATCATTGCCCGTCTGTGCTGACCACAATCAGGAGGACCATGATAAGACAATCTTAGCTTTGCTGCTGCTCAGCATGTCTGTCTGGGCCCTCCTTGGACTCCTTCTGCTCCTTATGTAATCAGCCATTGTATGAATCCAGCCTGGACTTGGGTCTTAAACTTTTGAGGGCTTGATAACAGAGCTGAAACTCTTAATTGTTCATAAATTGTGATTGTGATGACCTCCTCAGCTGTTTACCTTGCTGAAGACAAGCAGGAGTTACCTGTACTTGCTGCTTTGGTTCCTCTGTAGAAAGAGGGCACAAAATGAGCAAGACAAAGCAGTATATTGTACCAATAATGTAAATTATTTAATTATTTAAATTACATCAATTACTTTCTTTTTAACTCACTGGTACAGAATCTCATAATAATCCAGCACAGACAAGGGGACTGTCTTCACTGTCTTCATTTTTTAATTTCCAAACTCTTGCTCACTGCATTCCAATAGAAATTATTTCCAAATCCATAATAACTTACTTAGGACTCAATGGTCTTAAAGGTCTTTTCCAACCTAAATGATTGCATGATTCTGTTTATTAGCTGTAGCTACAATGAATTTGAAATCCATTTTTAGTTAGTAATGAAAGTCAGCAGAATACAAGCACTTAATAATCTGTAAGACATTTAAAATTAGAAAGAGAGGGGTTAGGTAAGGAAGACAAGTAAACCCAGGTAATAATAATTTAAAGATACCTGTTATTACTATTTATACAATTACTGGGATCTAAACAGAGCTAACATAGCCTTTCAGTCCTTCCTTCAAATTAGAGACTTGTGAACTTTTTCTCAACAAAGAGAAAGATAAGCAAAATGGAAAGAAGTCAAAGAAAGGTCATAGGCTTAGTCCAAACTACAAAGAACACAATTCAGTGGGATATTGGACAGTGTGTGCTGAGGGGGAGGGAGGGGGCACGTGCCAGTGTGGAAATTAAGAAAACCACACAAACGTTATCAGAATTGTTTTCTTTATAAACTTGCTGTGCTACCTCTGCTCATTTCTGGTTTCATTCTTGTACTCTGGGCCGAACTGGTTAATCAGTGGGCATGGTGCTTGCCTGTGGCTTTGTTTCTTTAATTGTCAAGGGCACCTACAATCTGCCCAGGTATATATTTGGTCTGTAGTTACAAAGTCAGATAACTGTAAGTGGAAGTTCTGCTTGGAAAAACAGCTGCTCACAGAAATGAATTGATGAATTTCACTCTTGGATAAGTCTGAGCAATTAACTCTGAATTTGCATTCTGTGACATTGCTGACAACTTACTTATCAAATCAGGGAGTGAGAACAAATATAAGGGAAGTGGCACCAAACTAGCCTGAGGAATTAATTTTGGCTAGTGAGCTGATATGTAAAGGCTTACCAAAAAGTAAAACTAAGGATTTTATTTTCATTTAAAGCTATCAAGAATGTTGCAAACACACAGTACAGAGGAATGACACCCAGTGGGATAAGCTGCACAGGAGGTATTAACCTCAGCTGTTTGCAGCACTGGACATGTGGCAGAAACTAAAATCAGGCTGGACATTGCATAGGAAAATAACTGCTTTCTGTGTACGTATGCGCTGCACTCCCTCTTCTGGATAATCTCATACTGGCTGTGCTAGGGGATTTTCTTCCCTACTCTGTTGAGCCTAAAAACTCATCAGGACCCAAACAAGGGATGTGCACCTGCTGATACCGGCTGATCTGACTCAGAATAGGCACAAGCAAGAAACAGAGGGGCCAGGACTTATGAGATAATAGACTTCTACGAAGTCTCATAATCAGGTCACAAGCATGTGGCTGATTATCATTCGCCTGTAGGACTTTTATCTTCTGAAAGGAGAAAGCCTTGACCACGTTTTAGTTTGTCAGAACCAGGATCTTAGACTGACCACTTCAAACACTTAAAACCTGAATCTAATTGTGGTGGCCAGCCTCTTCCTTTGTAATGAATCATGCTGAAATCATGCTTTGGAAGCCCTAGATGCCAGGCATCCAAGGCTTTGATCACAATGTGGGCACTGCAGCTCACAGTCATTGTCATGAAAATATAATTTTTGGGAAGCAGCTCTGAGCTTGCACTTCTGCTATCTGAGACTCTGATTCCTCCCTGCCTCAGTCAGGCTCCAGACATGTCATCTGGTCTCTCTTAGCCATAAAAGCCTTTCTGTAAAACAAAGCTGACAATATTTCTGGTATCTGGTGAAGAAAACAAAGCTGCACTCTTGAGAACATTTGATGTATGCCAGTAGAAGCCATAAATGGTCTCATCGGGCAGCAAAACAAAATTTGTTACATGAAATATTTTCATCCATTAATTTCTTTTTTCATTTTGTGGTTAAAGATCATGGACATGTGGAGCTTAGGGACAGGGTTTAGCAGTAGCCTTGGGACAGCTGGGTTAATGGTTGGACTCGATGATCTTTCCAACCTAAATGATTCTATGATGCTATGAAAACAGAATTTTGGGGTAATCTGTTGTTTGGCCCCTTCCTTTCCACATCTCTTACAGCAATACAGAAGTATTAAAGCTCTTGTATCTCATACGGCCCCTGAATAGTAAAATCTCTAATGACAATCTGTTTTTAAAGCATAATTAATTCCTCAAAGTCCTAATTTGGGCCATGGAATTTCATCGGTAAGCATTGTGCTGCTGACAGAAGGGAATGTTTCAATTTGAAGCCTGTGAGATTTACAGGAATAAAGTGCAGCTTTGCTGTAGGTTTCCAAAAGCCCAGGCGGCTATGCTTGTGTGTCTGTTAGACATGACAGAATAACTGAACTCCAGAAAAGTATAATATGATTCTATACGCAACCTTTAGTATTTTGGCTGGAGGCCATTCAGTCCTGTTTGGTTGAGTGCACATGGTGAGCATTTCCTTCTGATACACAAACAACTCTAGGGGCAGAGGCCTGAAATCACATTGGACTTTTCTCACTGTGTTTAGGCAATGCAAGGAACATGCACTGCACAAAGACGGATCTATGTGGATCATAGGCAAACTCAGGCGAACTCAGCTTCTTGTTGTTCTGATGCAAAATTAGAAATACTGGTTCACACTGAAAGGTTTCTGGGCACCCTGAAAACTTGACTGAGTCATTCAATATGTGGACATGCTTTTTATGGAGGCATAAATACATCGTCTGCTGCTGGACCACCTAAAACCCTTACAACTATTGTACAAGTATGTGAACTACTCAGTATTTTTAGTACAATAGGGTCTTCTACACGCAGAAAGCTCCAAAGAACCAGCCTCCTCTTTCTGCCTATTTCAGTGGAAGTGCCCTGATATTTGAAATGCTTCCCATCTTACAGGTAAAACCCATATGACTGAGGACTCATCAACCCTTTGCAGTGAGTAAAGAGAGTTTGGGATCTTATAGATTATCTGATGTGCCGGGAGAAGTCTGATCAAATCAGATACATCCTAATGAACTAGATCACTTATTTCAACCATCTCCTCCTGCAAAAGTGTTTGTTGTTGTCTTGCACTGGTGGTAAATAAAGGACAAGTGTTATTTGTGCTAACCTTGATTAGGCTTAACATTGCTCCCACCAAAGAGCTCATTTTATTCCAGATTCACCAACATCTCTTCATGCTGTTGCATGTTATTAAAAGGTTTTGAAATACACTAGTCCTTTTTTAAAATCCTGAGCTGGGTTTACTGCATGCAGAAGTAACAAAAGTAAAGGAGAAGACAGCACTAAGACAAAAAAATCTGCACCTGGAGCAGTCTTTCTGCAGTGAAACTAAATGGAGGTTAGTACAAACACCAGTAGGACCATTCCTGGAGCTCTCCAGGCTCTCAGCATCTAACTTTTTGCAGCTTGTGAAACTCGTGAAAAAAAAAAAAGTTGTTAGTTTCTGCTTCCTGATGCAGAGATGAGCAGTGAGTTGCTTTGCCTGCCACTGCCTGAAAACTCAGGTGATTAATAATTCGTGACCTCTCATAGCATCTAAACAGTGTGAGGAGAAAAACAAAGTTCCGTGCTAAGGAAGAAGGAGGAAGTTTCGACTATTTGTGTGTGGTTATGGTTTCCTTTCTTCCTTCCTATTTTGTGTTACTCCAGACTTTTTGGGGGGTTTTTTTCAAGTGGCAAAAAGCAAATTTCACAGTGCTGGCAAAATTTTTTGTTTAACACACTAGAAAGCATTGCTTATTATTTTCTAGGGATGCAGGGCTGTGCTCCAAAGATTGGGCTTCTTCACAAGGTCCTGTTACAGAACACAAAAAGAATAGAATTCTATGAAATGTGATTTATGCAAATTTGGTTGCTCAAGTAGATAATTTTAGCCCATGGCAGGTAAAGGCCAGTTTCAAACAGAATCCACTGTTCTCAAGCAGTGAGTGAATTGATTAGGCTGTGTGGGAGGGCTGGGGTGCACCCATCCAGGGACAGGACTTTTCTATCTAGTATGCTCTGTCCTTGCAGGGCCCAGTTTTGGGCATTTTTCTCTCCTGGCTTACTCCATTGTATAGTCTTCTGTGCCTGTAATCAAAGTTCTCTCCTCCTACTTTGCTGTCTAGTTTATGCCACATTTAGTTTCTTATTTCCAGGTGCTATGTTGTTTTCTATCTCCAAATGACAAGTAGATTATTTCAAACATTACTGCTGATATTCAGTAATATCTGTCCTTTTTTTTTCTGTGTTCCTTTTCAGGGAAGGGAGACTAAGAGTTTCTTTCTGGACTATTTGAGTAAAATATGTCACTACTTCAATTCTCATAATAGAGCTGGGATTTGCTCTCCTGGAGCTAGCAGCACTGACAATTGTGTTAAGGGAGCTGATCTGACTGGAGAGAAATTAATGTATTTGTGTAATGGATCTACTGAGTTGGGCTAGCTTAGTTGGGTCTTTTTTACACAAAATTTAAGTTGGCTTGAGCCATTTGTGAATATCACACTTACCACTCCTGACGTTCCCTTTGTTAAAGAAAACTATGACCAAAGGAAAAACATCTTGCAGGTGCAGTCTTGATGCATGGCTCAGAAAGCAGCTGGTGTTTATTCCTGGTGTGGAGCAGGAGGACTTCTGCACCACCTTGCTGAGGGATAACAAGTTCTGACTGAAGTCAACACCAATGTAAGTCTTTTTTGCTTTTTGTGTTGGCACTGGTGAGACCTCATCTTGTGTACTGTATGCAGTGCTGGGCCCCTCACTTCAAGAAAGATATTGAAATACCAGAGTGGGTTCAGATGAGAGCAATGAGGGTGGGGAAGGGACTAAAGGGAAAGACTTATGAAGAGAGACTGAGGGAGCTCAGTTATTTAGCTTGGAGGAGACTCAGGGGAGACCTTATCACTCTTATAACTCCCTGAAGGGAAGTTGTAGACTGGTGTAGGACAGGCTCTTCTCCCAGGCAACTAGTGATAGGATGAGAGGGCATGGCCTGAATCTGTGCCAGGGGAGATTTAGGTTGGATGTTAGGAAGGCCTTCCTCACAGAAAGGGTGATTGGACATTGGAATGGACTGTCAATGGAGGCAGTGGAATCCTCATCCCTGGAGGTGTTTAAGAAAAGATTGTATGTGGTACTTAGTGTCATGGTCTAGTTTATTGTGGCAATGTTAGGTCATGGGCTGGGCTTGATGATCTCCGATGTCTTTTCCAGCCTCAATAATAATTCTGTAATTTTCAAGCTCAGATCCTCAACAAGGAGGCCACAATCATTCTTTTTCAGTGACAATAGAGATTCTGTGTTCAAAAAAAGCAGGAAAGGCTGCAGTAACTAGAGGGTGTTGTAACTCTGGGGTCTTGCAATGCTGCTTGTAGGGTGAGAGGATGAGGAGGAGGGTGCTGAAGAATGAAGAGAGAGACTTGATCTTGCTGAAAGCAGAAGAGACAGGCCTGGTGTATGATAGAGTCAGCACTTCAGAGCAGCCTTGTAATGGTGGCAAAAGGCTGCTCCCAGTCTCTTGTAATCACTTCTGTGTTGTACTGGTTGTAGAAAGGAGTCTGGTTATTAGCACTTAGATTGACAGACCTGATTGTTTCTACAAAATAAATAACAGCAAAATTTCTGCATGTGGAAAGTATAAAATCTTAGGAGCCACATTTGGTTCCTCCTGCCCTCCCCCAGTGCTTGTCTTGCAAAATTGGCTCTGTTCTGCCACTGTCATCTGAGGATTTGTGAGACAAGAGCTGAGGAGAGATGGCTCAGGGCATGGTTTGACCCCTTGCACACTGGCATGGTGTCAGTGGGGAGGAGTACAGCATGTGGGCTTGCAGAGGTCACAAAGAATCCATCACTCTATATACTGTAGTTGGCTTTCTGATGACCTAAGGCTATTCTCCACCCATCTGAAGTAATCTGCCTCTGACAGTGTGTTCAAATGTCAAAGTAAGTGATAGCCTGGTGGTCTACCTTATAATGAATTAGGAGATTTGTTCAGTTAACTCAAAAAGATTTTATTAGACCCTATACCAGGGTCTATTCAGTGAATCTCTCAACACCACTGACTGTCACTTGGTTTTAGGAGTGAGATCTTAAACTCTGGTCCATTTCTCTTTGTGTCTTTGTGTGTGCAGTGGCTTCCTAGGGAGTGTTGGTTACTACTTGTCACGGACTGTGCAATTAAAACACATGTAAAGTCAATGACCTTGAGCATTACAGAGCATGGACCTAATGATGATTTCTGTAGCACTAATTGTCCTCCGTGTACTACATGTACATAGTCTGACATCAGCTCCTACTTCTGGTCTTGGAGCTACAAAGTGACCTCCCATCATTTTGAGGTGGTGACCGGCACCTTGAGGGTTGTGGAATTGTACTGGTGTTGTCATGGATGAAAGCGCTGACAGGAGTGAGGCTGTAACTCTTAAAATTGTGCAATGGCCAGACTGTTATTTTTCTCCAGGGATAATTTGAAAGGTTATATTTTCACAGGATTCTAAATGTTTCAGTCTGCTCCCAAACCACTGACATCCTAAAAAACAAAACGGGGACATGCCAACATCCCTCTGAATAATAGAAAAAGGGCCATTCCCCAAGCGTGTGCAGTGTTTGCTAACACAAGCCCGTTTGCCTGAGTACTTGCAAATAATAAATAAAAAGAGTCACATGTCTAGTTGAATCACAGAGCAATTACAAACCTTGAATGAAGGCTTGCAGATGCTGGCTTTGCTATTTATTGTTTGCACATTCCTGCTCCTACATTTTTAAAAGACTGAACGAGAGTGTTAGGGTGTCAGCATATCCCAGTTGCCCTAACAGTCTTACTTTTAGCTCTTAAATAGTTCTATTATGACTACGTGTTTGAATAGTGAAAGAGGAATTTCATGCCTTCTTTCTGAATCAGCAAAGCCTTGAAATCCCTCTTGCTTGTCTTCAGTTATTTATAGCAATGGTTGGCTCATCCCCAACACTTCAGTAAGGCCCCAGACTTGTCTTCCATGGAGATGAACCTCACCTGTCATTGAAAAGCACTCCAAAATAAGCATCAGCATGGAAAATAATTTTTAAACCTGTCTGCTGTGTTTGTGATTGCAGCAAAATGAGATAAGGCTTAATGAATCATTTCAAAATGCAAATACAGCTACATTGAAACAAAACAGAGCCAAAGCATCTCCCCAGCAAAGTGCAGGTACCCTCATTTTCTGATGAAGAAGCCTTGCGCCTAACTTTAGATGTTTAAACTGTTTGTTTAGTGTCCTATGAACATCCTTATTCTGCTGCTTTAGAAGGGGGGTGGGGGGGTGGTGGTGGTGCAGGTGAAACCTGGATTTGTTAAAGTCTGATAGCAAATTCAGTAAGCCCTGTTGGGTTTGTCCAATCAAAGGCATTTGCAAGCAAGCAAGGGAAAGGGCAATTTCCCCTTTCACCACAGTCTGCTACCTGAGTGTGTGAGCCAAGCAATCTGATTTGTCAACTTTGATGTTGTGATGTTTATTTAACAGGTCTTGAGGGAGGGAAATGGCTGATGGAACTGTCCCAGCATACCTGAGACTGGTTCTAAACCAAATTTTGTGGGAATGCGGCAGACCTGACACAGACATTCCCACAGCCTTTCCTTCAGGTTTCCACCATTTGTGCTACCACTGCTTGATCTACTTACAACTGATCTTAAAAAACCCAAAAAGCCTCCCTGCTCAATCAAACAAACAAAAATACCCCCAAAATAGTTATGAAGGTTTTTTTGGACAAATGATCTTTTATTGTAATGTCTTGAACTCTCCTATATGACCACTGTGATAAAATCAGCTGCATTAATTGTATTAAATAATCTGTTGAAGTCTATAGAGATCTTTGACTTCCCTGGATAACCCTACTCAGGACATCTGCACATCCAAATGACACTGATGTCCTTTGGCTCTCATCTTTCAGAACACACTAAAAAAAAGGAGTGGAAAGCTGTTTTTGTTACACAAAAAACAACATGAGAGGTTCACAGTGGATTTGAGAGTATATTTCCACCATGAGGATAATCAAACCTTGTAGCTTGTGCAATCTCCATCCCCTGATGTTTTCAATACTCTACTAAATGAAATACTGAGCAGTCTGGTTGTACCTCAGAACTTTGAGCAGCAGCTTATACCAGACACATCTTGAGGTCTCTTCCAATGTGAATGATCCTGTGAAAATTCCAGATTTGAGGGATCTCTGGGGGCTGTTTGCTCAAAGCAAGTTGAACTAATATAAGGCTCAGTTACTGCTATTAATTTGGCTGTTTCATTAAATCCATTTTCATTTCAACCCAGGGTCTCCTCTCCATGTCCTTATCCCTGCTCCCACTAGGCAGGACTCAGTGGGTGGCAGAGCAACTGCCATATTTTAGCCCTGGTTTTGGGGCTAAATGTAGAAAATGCATCAAGGTGGACTCAACATGGTTAGGTAGAGCAGGTAGCATCAATATAGATAATGTGACACAGATATTCTTCAATATATGCTTAAGAACTGAAATTAGATTTTAAAATTACATGTTGTTGGTACTGTCACTGCTGATCTGATAAATTTTCTCCTTTTGTATGTTAGATGTGTGATCATAGTGTACTTACCTGGTTTTCCCTCAGTTCATTTCCTGCTAACTCTGTGGTTACATAAAGCCACTAACAGAGTAGATTCACATCTGCAGCTTGGAGAGAGGCCAGGAGGGAGTAAAACCTGTGAACCAGTGTTTTTCTCAGCCTGTGACAATCGTATAATTAACATATAGTTTGACAAATCATTAGGTGGTATGGGGGAAAACCAAGTCAATGGAACTGCAGAGATTGCGGATCATTTCCATAATCTTCATTAATCCTTCCCTTTGAAGTACCAATATTTCATACAACCATACATGTCCTTAGAACACTTTGGCAGGAGCAGCCAGCCTGTGGTGTTTTGAAATCCATGAGTAGATATGAGTGGATAATTTGGAGCTGGGGGTTATAGTTCCATAGGAACTACAAATAAGAAGCCAAGACAATGGCTTTTACTTGAGAGCCTGTTAAACCCTGCCTTTGAAAATGAAACAGGACTTTATCTTTGAGAAAAGATTAAATCTGTCAGGGCTTGCAGATAAAGTCCTGTTTCATTCTCAAACAGTATCCAGTGGGTGCAAAAGGCCTTACTAAAAGTCTATGAGATACATGGGAATACATAGATGCGTTGGTACACCCATGGTTTGGCAGTAGCACATGAGGCTTGTGAGTACTCCTGCTGGTAAGCTGGAAGAGCAGAGCAGGCTCTTGGAGACAATGTTGGACTCCCTTGCTAACTGAGGTAGCCTGAGGAAAACTCGTGTGTGTGTCTAGATTTTTGCTCTCTACCTATAAAACCCCTAATGTGTTGTTACGACTGAATGGGAATTCAGTTTTTTTGTCAGTAAGAGTTTGGCAAGAAGCTGAGGGAAGTGAATTTTCCTTGACTCCTTTGCTCCCGGGCCAAACTGGTCTATGTGCAGCCCCAGCTCATCAGTCTTCCCTGAATCCATAGTCATTCATCCAGAAGTGTGTGCTAACCACATCTGAAAATACCTTCCCTTTGTATTGTTTTGGGTAATTTTACAAAAGTACCCAACAGTATTTTTCCCCTGTTATCACCTAAAAAGGTTTTAGCTGGTTTAACTTATTTCGTTGAATGAATTCAAAATTTTGGATGTTACAAAGATGGAGAAAGAGAACATTAATGTTTCCTTTTGGCTAATTAATAGTGGTGAGATTTAGGACTCACCTTTGTAGGGACATTTGGCAATCTAAATTAACTAAAAATCTTAATTTTAACATGCGTTAGTCAAACTGCATTAAGGCTCTAATTAGTAGCCCTAATTAAAGTGGCCCTGATTTGATCTAGCCACATTTCCACAAAGTTACTTTTATTTTAGGTTAAATTTATCAGATGTCCCCGTTTCACAAGCTCTGGATAAACCTAGCAGTTTTAGGAAGAGCTGTTCCTGTCCTAACCTGGTCAAATCACCAGTACTAGGTATTCCAGCGAGTCACTCCCACAGTCGTCTGGCTGCTTCTCTCTGTGTACAGCCACCAGCCACCTCTTTTGTGAATTAAGGCGGCAAAACTTTTACCCATAGATTTTCCCCTTTTTCTAATACGTTTTTAAAAGCTGGTGCTTGAGCTGGTTTCTTGTCTTGAAGACCCCAAGAGTGTCAACAATTACTGATATTCTTATTCCAAAGATATTTAAAAGCTTTGATTAATTTCTTCTGAGCCACTTGGCATTCACTTGCTCTGTAGCTTCCTACCAGTGTGCTCTAATTAATGCTTTTACACTTGGCTTCCGGCAAGTAGAGCCTTATCTCGACTCTCTTCAAGGTGCAGGCTGCTTCCAGGATGTGCCCGAAGTAGTGCTGATGAGTGAACCTCACAACTTCCACATTCTCAGAGGGTTTTGGATCATCATCACAAAGTCTGGATGTTTATGTGAACCATATTTAAGTCGTTGCAGCCCCTTGGGCCTGCAAATTTAGGCTAAAATCTTTTACGTAAGACCCGTGGTATTTCCTGTTTCTGACAAGGCCAGATATGCTGAAATGTCTCTTTGAGGTGAGATTTGTCTCCTGTTTGTACTACCATCACAAAGTTATCAGGTCACCGGTTCTTGGATTCTGTTTCAGGAAAAAGCCTCAAACTTGTTCTTGGGTTTCGGCACAAAGCCAGCACAGCAAAGCCTAGAAAATGTGCTTTAAAGGCACGGGATGGACAATAGGAAGGTTTGCCAGAGAGAGAAAGGGGTTCTGGCAGTTGGAGGGCACATGATGGATGGCTCAGCTGATGTCTTTAGCTAATGAGCCTTAGGTTAGTTTGTAGGAGAAGAGGAAAATGGCATAGAAAAGCCAAATGAGAAGATGAATTAAAATATAAATGAATACAAGAAAATGCATTTCTGTTCAACTTATGCTTTACATGAGGCTTTAACAAGAAGGAAGAAATACAAATATGGTAAATGGAAGTATGAAAACTGGTTAAAAAACATGCTGTTTTTGTGGAGGGTCAGAATGGAACAGACTTAAACTTAAATGACAAAATTCCTGAACAGTCAGCTCTGTATTACCCTCCTTTTTCTCTTGAATGAGCTCAGCCTCAGAATGCAGGCTTGTGGGTCCTGCAGAGATGTTTTTCTAGGATTTCTAAATGACAATCCCATGGTTTAGAATGTAATTTATGTAGAGCAGGATCAAGCTTCCAAGGAGCCAGAAGACCAATGTCCAATCACCCCCCAAAATGTAAAGAATTTAGCAAGTACCTTGTGCAAGGATGTTGGCATCTGAACTCCTAATGCGACCAGCCTGGGAGAGCAAAATAGTAATCTCAGCCAAACTCAGAACAACAAGACAAGAAGTTTTCTTTGTGAATCTAAGAAATTTTTTTAAATGCATGTAATTGTAGAAGTATCTGAAATTTGCCTTTGATTAGCTGGAGTCTTCCATATGATAAAGTAAATAACTTTACCAAATAGCTATTATTTTAATCTTTGTCCTTGAAGTTAACAAATTAACTTTCTCTCTGATTTTCCCTGCTTGTGACAGCCCCTGGCTGTGTTTTTACTGTCCTAACAGCTCCTGGCAGACTGTGCGTCTCTCACATTCTCTACAAAGTAAACAGGAATTTTTTCCAAGGGTAACTGGCTGGGCTCCAGTGGAAGAATGCAAGTTATTCCGAAGTTCTGGTAGATTCATTTCTGCTTAATACAGTCTGTTTTTATTGTGGATTTTATGAAGAAAAGTTGTGACATTTTTTCAATCCCTTGGGATTACTTGCTTCAAACCTGTGGGAAATTGCCTCTCCCCAGCACACATTTCCATTGCAATTTGTCCTGGCTATGTTCACCCCTTTTTTCCCGACTTTGGTAACAAGAGGCTTCCAGGGGATTACCAAGATGCAGCTAGGACATGTGATAATGTTTTGAGTACATAACTGATATTGCTGATGTCCATCATGGTGCTGGGGAATGTCCACTGGAGTGCCAACAGCATTGCCTGCCCACTAGCTTTCACTTCCCAAGCATAGGCAGAGACTGCTGGAAGGGGCTTCCTTACTCCTGTCAGAAAAGGGAGAAAAGTACTTTAGGGCTTCAAGCAAATTCAGTATTAAGAAGACAGACAGACTTGGGCAAATTCTTCTCAGTGCTTTCATGGCCTGTGGCTCCGGCTGGTCCTAGGTACCCAAACTTTGTTCCTAGGCTTTCTCTGCTTTTGTCTGGTTTGGTCTCCAAAGCCACTGGGTTTGCTTTGTTGTTCTTCCTGCTCAAACGATCTGAGAAACACTTTGATGCTTTCCCAGGTAACAGAGCCAAGACAGAGTACCTAAAAGCAATAAAGCTGAGGATTTTTTCACGTGGCAGAAAGCAAAGGTGTGGATAAGGACTAAAGTATATGAATTGTCAAAGCTGGAAATTGTTGGAGGGTTCTAAACAGAGTAACATGGTTCTTTGCTCTTTTCCTAGGAGGAGAGATGAGGACATTTGATGTATTTAGAAAAGAATTTTATAATAATTGTACAGAAATACTGTTTGTGGCAAAGGGAGGTGGAATTTGATGACCAAGGAGGCCCATTTCAAACCTAATTTCTGTTTTTCTGGATACGCAAGAGCAACTATAGAACTGAAGTATAGCTGAGGACTATCAGCACTTGATTGACTTTGCAAAATGGGTGGGTTGTTATGTTACCATGGCTGAATAGATGAGCTGGTTCTAATTGGAACCACAGATCTTTAGGTGGGGAACATCCTGTCAAAACCACATGCAGCAAAGGATGGGCAGAAAGTGGTTTTCTTTGGTTGATGCTGAGCAGACAGGTTGACTCAGTCCAATTCATTCCAATCATCTCCCTTCCAAATTTTCTCTTTTTTAACTTTGCCTGTTGGAGTGTCCACCTTTTGTTCCCACTAATGCTCAATGAGGAGGTTTTAATTTCACATGAAAGAACATATTGATGTGTGATGCCAGGGATTTACAGCAGCATTGCTGGCATACCCAGCTCTGTGTTTTGGCTGTCGGTGGGTATTTGGAAATGAGAGTATTAAAAAAAAAAAAGAGTATTCATCATTGTGCTTAACATGATGTGGCTCTTCTGAATGTTCAAAGTATTGTCCAGTCATCACCCAAACACTGGTCTTTCTAGCAATCAGGAGTTTATCTCCTTCTCTGACGTAGAAGTAAATGCCTATCTGAGGTGGACTCAACCCACATGTAGATGTCTTATTGTTTCAGCCACGTCACATCTTGATCTTAAGAAAATGGAATGACTCAGGTTCATGGATTCATTTGGGATCAAATGAAGGCCGCTTACACCACAGGTCTGCATAAAGATTGAAGTTTTACTACAGCCACTGAATTCTTAACTCCAACAGCACAGATAATCAGCAAAATTACCTAATATTGGACATAGAGGGTACAAGAATCTCTGTAACTACCCAAGGCTAAGCTCAGAGATCCAAAAGTGGTGGGGGGAGAGGAACCAGGAGCACAAAAAGGGAGAGTAGCAGAAAGAGAGGGAAAGAAGGAAAAGTGAGGGACAAAGTCCCAGATTCTCAGACTGGAACTCAAGGTTCCAGAACAAGCTATTTTCAGTTTTTTCTTTCAGTCTCTGATCCTGTCTGCTGGCTGAAGTGGGGCTGAGGGTAAAGCCACTGCATGGTTCCGATCTCTCCTCTTTTATACTCAGTACCAGCCAGTGTTTTTCTTCTCCCCAACAGTATGGGGAATTGGGCAGACAGAACATTGTTAAACGAGTCCTTGAGGGAGGAAAACTTTTCATGTTCTCAGGCTCTGCAGATTCCGTTCCCATATGGAGCATTGCCAGGTGCAATGTGGGTTATCTTACAATTGTTTGAGACATCTTACTTGTTGTTAATCAGAGTCTGACACCAAAGAAGCCAATTTAATGGCACTGGTGTGTTATTTTTAGGTGTCGCTGCAACTGCTGCATCCCACAAAACCAATGGGGTTCTGTCTGGTTTGAGAAGTATATATTTATTTTCTTTGTAAGACTGGAGAGTACATGTGCCCCTAAGTTTAACATCTGTGCCTGAACATTGAGAAGAGAAAGTACCGGTAACAACCTTCTTGTTAAAATAGAGATATAGGACATTGTATATATATAAAACCATTTCTAAAAATTTCAGTTACAACATGGGGATATACAGGGTAGGAAGTGTGTACCACCACATGAGATTACAACTCCAAGTAGCCTGGCCAGTAGAGACATCATATTCTTTTCAACCTATACATTTCAAATAAGAATAAACCTACAGAATTCTGCAGTTCATTTAGGCTTGAAATTCTAGATAAATTTGGACTGAAAGTCTTGAAATGGTTGGCTGGGAGACTCTCCAACCTTCCAGATCAACTCTACTTTGTTATCAGGCTGCTCTTGTCATGTCCCAATTCTGCAGGCTCCCAGGAAGAGCTGTTTGTGGATCCTGTTCCGTCTATGAGACTTAGATTTTGGTGAGGTTTCAGTGCTGTTGACTAGTCTGTGGTGTTCCCTGAAAGGGTTTGTTCAGGTTTTTTTGTCTTTTCCTATCTTATGGGTATTCATCACATTATTTTTTTCTCCTACTAGAGAGGTAGTCAAACATGGGGCAGATTGAAACCTTCCTGCTGCTCAGGTAAAGCCCATCTCTTTTTCTTTTGCAAAGCATTAAAAATTAATTTCAATTCCACAGAATTAATACAAAAAGTTATCAGATTGTCTTTGTTTAAAACCAGCTTGCTTTCTCCTTTTCTCTGCTTCTTGTCCTACCTGTGTGATTTTCTTTTCAAAGTGCAATAAATTCCTTTCTTTGTTCTCTGTGTTTCCATCCACTTGTCAAATTCATTACTGAATCCTTTTTATTTATATTAGCCTGATTTTTCAAGCAATGAATGAGAACAGAAGGAATGACAAAAGCCAGATTTCAGGTTTTTATGAACCAGGTAATAGAATCTACTGGATTTATTTACTGTTGGGATTTTTTCATGTTTTATAGTCTATGAAATAAAACTTAGTATTTCAAACTTGGCATTTCCCCACATCTGCTGTGCTGTTGCTTTAGGTGTTGCTTTTTGAAACCATGCTTTCAGATGTTGGCACAAGAGGGTTAGAGATTGTAACATAATAAAGATGAATTGCTCATTTTTAACCATTTAACCACCTCAGACCACTAGTGTGTATTGATGGTGTGTCCAATTGGGTGAGGAATTTTCCAGCTCTTCTGCTGTGTCCTTCCATTCACACCAGATGGGGGAAACACATTTCCCACCTGTGTGGATTTTAAAATGAAGAGATGCTTCGCTTCCCAGTTGGATGCAATAACAGGATCCTGTTACACAGATTGTAACAGCTACACAATTTCTAGTTGCAGCAAGAATTAGAGAGTGGTTTTTGAAAGGTGGATTTCTCCAGAAACCTCAGAAAGGGCCTCACACTCAGTGAGTTGGCTACACTATCAAAATCAGGCACTTAATCATTTTGATCATCCTTTTAGAAATAAAACAATAACCATAAACCCCACTTCCCCCTTAGGAATTTGGGTTTTTTAAATGAATGACTTATTTTAATCCCTAGAAAGCACATTTTTCTTGTCTCAAGTATGGGAAATGGAATCCCTTATAATGGTCAATGTTCTGAGTTAAAGGCAACAGTTTTGAGAGAGAATCATAAGGCAGACCTGGACACCCAGGGCTAATAGACCTGATCTGGTGATTTCACAGCCTTTTATACCAGGGACTACCTAAACCCCACTGAGACACTACTGTGTGGCCAGAGCCATAAGGAAAAGACATAACCAGAAAGTGGAGGAATTTAGCTAAAATGATGTATGAAACATGTAAAGCCCAGATCTTTGGAGCTGCAACAATCATCCAGTGCAACTCAAGTTAGAGTTTGAAAGAGAAAAACAAAAACACCAACAAGAAGCCCCGGTTGAGAGTGGTATAAACACACGTTTATTTTTGTTGAGTTACTTTATACAAGAGATAGACACAACAGAATAGAGTGGAGGTTATTTCTCATCAGTTTTTGCACAGTTGCTGAGGGTTTCATTCCTTGCTTCCCTGGGTATGCCATACAGGGACTGTTCCCAGAGAGACTTCAGTTCCTGTTTGGCCTCCGTTTCATTAATATTTATGTACACAAATGTCTCAATGTGCAAAACAATAGATCTTTGCCCCATGCATGGACACATGTAGGCAAAGGTGCTGCCAGCATATTGTTTTCCATGTATCAGGAAACAATTCCTGAGCTTGTTTACAGTTAGCTAGGGAGAAATGAAGTTGTCTCTTCTGCTGCTGCAAACCTCATCCCTGGGTGCAACCGGTAAGATGTTTCTGACTGATGTAGTTGTACTAACCTACTCCTGAGTGTGGGCATTGTGGAGAGAGTGGTAGGATAGCCATTCTGCCTTTGAGCTGTCAAGGGTCAATGTTTCACAGATTGAGTGGTCTGGCCAACTTTTGTCAGCCCTGATGTAGTTTCCTTCCCTCTGTGAGCAGCATAAGTTTCTTCAGAAACTTTGGGATGTAGACTTGGTTTTGCAGAGTCTTGCTGACTCTGAATTTCCACTAAACTGCTTCTGCTAAAGGGCTTGTGGTATGGGACTGCACTGGCTGTGCTGGCTGTTTTGAGAGCTTCCCCCATCATGCACATTCTGCTTAGAGAAAATCCTCCACTGCCAGACGAGAATAATACAGTAAAATAAAAGACTGGATAATGCCCTGAACTTACAAGTGGAAAAGCACTTGTAGTCTCAAAACATGTTGATCTTCCTGAGCTCCTAGGAGCTGAAGGTGGAGTTCAACTTAGTGCTAATGTCATTTGTTGTTTTCCCAACCAGTGGGAGAAAGACTGTCCTTGATAAGAGCTCAACCCTCATTCTATGCTCAAGTAAAGTAATTGTAACAGCAGAGTTTCAGTGCTGAAGAACAGGGGTTAGCTGTGACTTGGAAGTGCTGGGTCAATGGTTGGACTTGATTTTAAAGGTCTTTTCCAACCTAAACAATGTGTTGATTCTTTGAAAGGGAAGCAAAGCACAGAGAAGCTGGAGAGGGGAAATATATGTGTTAGCCCTGCAATGTTTACCCTCAATGTTTCTTGTCTTGGATTTTAAATGACTCAGTGCAAATGAGAAGACAAAATACACCAGACATGTTGATGATCACAGAAAGCAGAGCCTTGTCTTTTCTGTGTACAGAGCTCCTGATGTACATCTGCAGAATGAATTGATCTTGCTCTGAAATGACACTGATTTAGTGAACATTTGGAAATGTTTCCAATTCTTTCTCTTCTTTCATACTGGTAATGCTGCTTTGAACATAGAAGAAAAGACAATCTGTCTATATTAGCTGGTAATGTTGGGTTCTTTGTTGTGACAATAATTTGAACGTTACCAAGTTCCTCTTCCATTTGTATAAGCAAGAGCTATTAGATACTTCACAATACTTCTCTAAAAAGAGGCAGAAACCACATTTTGACCTCAGCACTTAGATTGGTGTAAGCAGGCTGTGAAAGAAAACATCCTCATGACTAGGTTCAAGGAACGCTCTGCCTGTACATAAGACGGCAAGAACAACTCAAGCTGAGTGAAACACGAGTAAAACTGTTCCACTAGTGGCATAATATTAATGTTCTCTGAGATTGCACCTTGGAAAGCTGCATGATCTCTTGATAATCAAAATTTATTCTTGTTTCCCAATGCTTTCCCCTGATTTTTGAGGAAGGGTCTTGTGTAAAAAACTTTTCCCATGGAAAGGGTCATCAGGCCTTGGAACAAGCTGCTCAGAGAGGGAGTTAGAATCACCATCCCTGGACGTGTTTCAAAGTCATGGAGATCTGGAGCTTAGGGACAGGGTTTAACAGTGGCCTTGGGACAGCTGGATTAATGGTTCGACTTGATGAGCTTGAAGGTCAATCCTCTGATACTAATAGCAGGAGTGGGCTGACTAGTAGGGAATTGGACATACTAAGTTTCAGCATTTTTTTAACAGAATCACAGAATAATCATGGTTGGAAGGGCCCTACTAGATTAATGAGTCCAACCATACCCACACCCACAAATACCTAAATACTTGATTAATGGAAAAACACAAAACAACCCCCTCCATGCCTGCAACTATAGCATGCCATGAAGCACTGTGTCTACACACTTCTTAAATACCTTCAGGGATGGTGACTCAACCACCTCCCTGGGAAGGCCATTCCAGTGCTTCACCACTCTTGCTGTAAACAATTTCTTCCCAAGATCTAATTTAATCTTCCTCTGCCTCAACTTCAGATCATTTCCCCTGGTTCTGTCATTAGTCACCAAGGAAAAGAGGCCAACACTCACCTCTACAACATCCCTTCAGGTAGTTGTAGAGGACAATGAGATGCCCCGTCAGCCTCTTCTTGTCCAAACTAAACATGCCCAGCTACCTCAGCCTCTCCTCATATGACTTGCTCTCTAAACACCTCACGAGCTTGGTAGCTCTCCTCTGGACACACTCCAGTATCTCAGTGTCTTTCCTGCAGTGAGGGGCCCAGAACTGAACACAGTATTCAAGATTAGGCCTCACAAGGGCCGAGCACACAGGCATGAGAACATCCCTTTTCCGGCTGACCAGGCTATTCCTGATCCAGGCCAGGATCCTGTTGGCCTTCTTGGCCACCTGGGGGCACTGCTGGCTCATATTGAGCTGGCTGTCTACCAGCACCCCCAGGTCCTTTTCTGCTGGGCAGCTTTCAAGCCATTCATCCCCCAGCCTGTAGCGTTGCCTGGGGTAATTGTGACCAAGATGCAGGGCCTGACATTTGGCCTTATTGTACCTCAAAAACAAATGAAAAGCAAACTGTTACTGGTAAGGTTTTTGGCTGCTTCTTCTGTTCAGGATCTTCATAAATAAAATGTGCTTTGAGATCTCTAAAAGAAACAAATAACCTGTAACAGCAAGTTCTGGAAAGAAGGAAACAATGGAGGCTATTTTAATGCAAAACATTTGCCCCAAATGCAGTGAAACTGTTAGGAAATGATGGGACTGGTGCACCTTAAACCCAACAAATGGTCAAGTCTTTTGTTTGCTGAAGCAGATCTTTGTTATTATTTGTTCTCTTTTTAACCTGATTTGAGAGCTAATTAAAACACCTCTACAGCTAGATAACACTTAAAACACATACAGTAAAAATGGAGGACTTGGGAATTCTTGCCAGAAACTCTGGTAACTAACTCCAATGTAAAAGGACAAAATGGCCCAGCTCACACAATTTAGCTCTTTAGCTGATTATCAAACTATAAGCGTCCTTGGTACTCCAGCTTTCATTTGGGCCATAAGGTAAAAAAGAAGTCTGGATTCCCCACTTTCAAAGTTTTACCTCAGGATATGAAGTGGGAAAAAAAATTCTGCAGCTTACCAGGTAATGAATTAGTCACTGTTAAACAGAAAGGCTAAAGTTGACTTGGAAATGTTCCTAGGGAAGTTTGAATTTGCCATTTGGCAAAAATAAAGGAAAAAGGCCTGAGGATGGGAGAGAGGTGGTGTGTTGGCACAAACTAACTTTTCCTGCTTTTCCTGTTCCTGGAGTATTATCTAACAATAAAGGAATAATTGTCCATCGAATCACAGAAAAATTTAGGCTGGAGAGAACCTCTCTAGAGGCCATCTAGGTCCCACCTCCTGCTCAAAGAAGATCAAATGACATGTGCTTACTACAGACTTGGTCTGATAAGCTCTAGCAATGGGGATTTCACAGACTCTAGGCATTTCTGACTTTTGCTCTGGAAAAGTTGTATGTGACTGGCGTTTCCTGTTCCAACTGTGTCTTTTGCTTCTTGCCATGTTGAGGTGCAGTTCTAAGGAAGTCTGGCCTTACTGTCTCTATAACTGCCCATGAAGTGGTTGTAGACATTTCTCCTTGGTTTTCTGACCTCCTATTATGTATCATAGGTTCTGCTCAGGGGAATGTGGGATGTGGAAACTCATTGCTGAATTACCTCGTTGGCATTTGCTTGGAGATGTAAGATATTGATTTGGGGTCTTAAGTAAAATTCCAAGTTGTTTTTGCCATCTTCAGCAAAGAAACTTGGGTCACAAAGGTGTCCAGAGCTGAGACCTGTATACAGAAATCCTGAATTACAGCCCTCATCCTATTGTCTGTCCTAGGAAATGCTTTGTGAAATAAGTTTTAACAGAAGTGTTCATTGTTTTTGTGATGCTGGGTCAGTTTTTAGGTCTGTCCTTACCAAAAAAGTGGCTACATATATTGAGAAGATTAACAGGAAATCACATGCCAATGCTTTGCAAAGAAAATAAACTTCCTTAAGCAATTACAGTTGCAAAAGTACCTGATACTTAGAGGCTGACTATGGCAAAACATTCGGGTACCAGCAGCAGTTAGCGACCATGTAGCTTGTTAGCTTCCACATGTCACAGAATCACAGAATTATTGAAGCTGGAAAAGACCTTGGAGATCATCAAGCCTAGCCCATGACTCAAGATCACCACAATAAACAAGACCATTGCATTAAATGCCATGTCCAGTCTTTTCTTAAACACCTCCAGGGATGGGGACTCCACTGGGCAGTCCATTCCAATATCTGATCATGCTTTCTGTGAGGAAGGGCTTCCTAACATCCAACCTCCCCTGGCACAGCTTCACTAATTGTCTGGGAGAAGAGCCTGTCCGCCATGTATCTACAGCTTCCCTTCAGGTAGTTATAGAAAGTGATAAGGTCCCCCCTGAGTCTCCTCCAGGCTAAACAACCATAACTCCCTCAGCCTCTCTTCATAAGACTTCTCCTCTAGTCTGTTCCCCAGCCTCGTTGCTCTCCTTGTTCCTCTCGCTCCAGTACCTCAATATCTTTCTTGAAGTGAAGGGCCCAGAACTGCACGCAGTGCTTGAGGTGAGGCCTCACCATTGCTGAGTACAGGAGAAGAATTATGTCCCTAGTCTTGATGGCCACTCTATTCCTGATATAAGCCAGAATGCCATTGGCCTTTCATGCCAACTGGGCACACTGCTGGCTCATATTTAGCCAGTTGCCAACCAGTATTTCCAGGTCCCTCAATGCCAGGCTGCTCTCCAGCCACCCCTTCCTCAGTCTGTAGCACTGCTGGAGGTTATTGTGGCCAAAATATAGGAGCCTGCACTTGGCCTTTGGTTTGAGCAGCTTGATGCTCCCTGTTTGATAAAGCAGTGACATATCCGTTCTTGCTCAGTGTGGGCCATGAAAAGAACTGCTATGCTGTGTAATGAGCCTTTGTCACAAGACAAGCCATGCAAAACTCCCAAGCTTTATAGATTTATCAGCCTTTATGGGTATTAAAGTGGGTTGACTGACAAAGCAGTGGAACAAAAGACAGCTCTGAATGAAATTATTAACATCTGAACAATGGGGCTACATACCGTTAGGTTCAGTGTGCCATGGAAGAGTATGAGTCACTGTTTTCAGATTTATTTAGATTTGTGTTGCGTAAGGGAGACATCTGGGTAATAAAGAGGAGAGTTGTGTGGTTGTAATTGTTCATACTTAATATCTAATCCCAGTGACGCTTCAATCATACGGCTGGCTGCAGCTTTTGCCAGGTTATTTAACTCATGCGCTGGAAATCTTTAAGGTAGTTCCTTAAGTTAAAAGTTGAAAATGCCTTAAGTAGAGTTGAAAAGTACTGGAATGTTTGCAATGGCAAAAGCTAGAGATGGAGAATTGAAATAAAAATACCTGTGCCATACTTTGGGATTGGCTTTTTCTTCTTTTCTCATTGCATCACATCAGCAATTTGCTGTCTTTGCTCAATAGAAAGAGATTCTCAAGCTTTTAAAAGTCTCCAGACATCTGGCCTCTGTTTCGTATTTATTGTCCTCATTCCTTTTATTTTCTGCTTCTATCTAACACTCTCGAGTCTTGTGCTCTTTTACCTTAAATAAAACCTAACTGTTGCATATTGTAAAGCTCCGGACCTTATCAGTTGTTTCCATATGTGGTGTGTGTATGAAACCAGATATTGGGAAAAATATGCTGCATGTTTAGAATACAAAAGGGTGTTGTGTGTAAAACCAGTTGTAAGGGAGGTAAATTAGTTGTGGGAACACTGGCCTTGCTGCTGGTGCAAGACAGGATCCGTGGAGTCATGTTGCTCATGTTATCTCAGTCTTTAAAACTGATTCTGTAGAGCCATCCTCAAAGTTGAGGTATTCCAGGTCAGCCAGTCATTGAATGGTAATGGGAAGGTCTTGCCTCAATGTAAGCTTCATACGGAGGTTGGGTTTTGGTAGCAAACATCATCCTCTGGAGCTGGGCTGGATATAGTGTATCTAAACATATCTATATCCATATATCTAATACAACTTCTGTTAAAAATCTAATACTCTGCAATTATTATAGTGACCATAAAGCAATGTAGAAGGTAATTAGAGAAGTTACTGTAAGAGAGGTAGCTGTGACTTGCTTTTCCTAAAGATATCATGCTTTTGCATTGCCTTTAAAGTGAAGATACACTTTATTGGAGTTCAGTGAATGCAAGGCTGATTTATAAGAACAAAGCCTTTATGTAGAAAAACACCTAAGCACAAGACACTAATCCAAAATACCTTCTGTAAGGAGCTGAGTAACTGTTTCCTCCAGTTCTTATCGTAACACTCAGTGCTGGAGAAAGGATTGTGCCTTTAAAGGACACAAGGGATTTTCTCTCCACTGTGTATGCTAGTTGTAGTGTAGAATTTTAAACTTTAAAAAGGAGCCTTGAGACTGCTGGTCATGGGCACATTTGGCTTAATTAAAAACATGGACATTACAGTCTTTGATATATTGGCTGGGGAAATAGAAGACAATGAACAGAGATGAACGTTCTCTAATGCTTTCTGCTGCAGGTGCTTTTAAGAAGGCCTGTGCCTCACCGAGGGAGCAGTTGCATTTGCCTCCCAATTATCAATTGTAAGAACGCATGGAACTTAGATGTTAAAATTGTTCTAAAATTTTTGATTGCTCTTCTGCATTTCATTCTTATCTGGATGAGGGAGGCTATTTTTGTAGGGCTGTCTTTTTTGGAACCACATGCGTTTTCTAGAGATGAGTGGGCTTCACTGTTCTGATTCCTCTTTTTTTTATTGCTGAAAGTTTTGGCTCTGATGCCATTGGCTACCTCTGAGATCTGGGACTAATTGTGAAACCTAATAAGACAGTGATAGGACAAGGGGGATGGTTCATGCAGATCTAGATTAGATTTTAGGAAGAAATTCCTCCCTGTGAGGGTGCTGAAGCACTGCAACAGTTTGCCCAGTGGGGTTGTGGCTGCTCCCTCCCTAGAAGTGTACAAAGCCAGGTTGGATGGGCCTCTAGGCAGCCTGATCTGGTGAGAGTTGTCCCTGCCCATGGCAGGGGGTTGGAACTGGATGATCTCTGAGATCATTAACCATACTATGAGCAGCCCTTGCCAGGGGTGTTAGATGCTGGTGGGGTTCATTCATGAAAAGCAGTGAGTTGTCCTTGAAAGAACAGGGCAGGAAGAGAAAACTGGCTTTTGGATGTGACGGTACTGAAGAACTCATAGCATGATTTCTGGAGTTTGTAGCATAAATAAAACTCTTGTGCACTGCACACACCATGTGTTCCATAGCCCTTTATAGTTACTGGTAGTAGCTGAATATATTGGTTTCCAGTTTGTAGACCATGTTGATTGAATGACACTATTCCTCCTGGGAACACTTTCTATGTTTAGTCAGAATATGGCACAAAAATATTTAGCTCTCTTTTTTTTTCTTTTCACAAAATGCCGGGAAAAAAAATTATTTCCCATTGCATTAATAAACTTAACTCTGGAGTCTGCAGTTAGGCCTGTGGCCTGCTACTTCCTATCTATAGACTATTGATAATCCCGCTTAGTGAAATTAGTTGCTTCAATGCAAAAAATCAACCACAAGCATATTTACTCTAATTTTCTGCTTTCTGTAAAGCTCTTTTGCTTAGACAAACCCACAGTGTAATTCAAAATAAGGCAAAAATTCCTCAAAATGAGGCACAATTCAGTCAAATGCAGCCACTTTTACTTTAACCTGTTACCTTCTGAAATAGCTCAGAACTGTTAGTGTTAACTTTTAAAGAAGCCTGAAGAAAATGGGCAAGGTTTGCTATATGCTTTGAGTATTTAATAAAGGGGAAGTATGTGGCTCAGAAAATTACTGGACTGCTGCGTGGTGTCTGGTCTGGTAAAAGTCATAAGAGAGTTAATTCAAGGCTGTATTGGCAAAAAATTAGAGGCTAAAAATACAGTTAATGCTAGTCAGTGGGTTTTGTGGAAGGTAGATGACAATGACCATGACAATGCAGTATGTTCTGCTGTTTCTATTACAAATAGTTAAAGGAAATAGCAATGGTAATCATTAAAATTTGTAATCCTTGAAGGAAAAATGAAAATCCTTCAAAATAATCCATGGAGTAAGAAATGGAAGCATTTCTTTGTAAGACACAAAATGTATCCGGTTTGGAAGCCAGAGTTTATAGCTAATGGTTCTAGTTTATGTTCATTCCTTCCCTACTTTTTGATTAATTAAGGCAAAGGAATTGGAAGCTATAAATTAATATAATGGGATGTTTTCAAAGCAAATCTTCCAGCCCCAAGATACCAATCTCTGACTAATATTGTCTGCCTAAAAAAAAACCGAACCAGGTCTTGAATTGAACAAACTAAAATGGGTCTCCTCTCACTGCCCAGTTGGTCTTTGTGGTACGGAACGTCCTTTCCAGCTGACACTTACTTGGCACCAAGGGACCATTCTCCTAGTGGCTCTTAATTGGAAAAAGCAGCACCCAAGAGAGCATTTCCTTATACTAAAATAGCAGCGTTACAGGAGGAACAGGCTGTGGGCGGAGGTGCTGGCTCTGACAAGCAGGTGAGCGTGTTTCAGCCGGCCTTGTTTAGTCTAATCCCTTGTGAAGGTCTCCACCTCGTGGCAGCTCCTGTAGGATGTCTCTGGAAGCACCAATAATACTCTTAAGAATCGGAATCTTAAGCTCTGTATGCTGAAAATGTGGTGCTCCAAGAACATGGTTTTGAGTGGACTTGGGAAAACTGGGTTAATGGCTGAATGTGATGAACGTAAAGTTACAGTTATACGATTCAATGAATCTGTCCCTTGCAGTTATCTTCTCACTTTGCTAAATAACCTTTTGTGAACCCTCAAACACAAACAGTTATGTGAAGGATGGCTTTAGGGCAGTGTGATCTCCTGAGTTCTTCTGTGACCTAGTCCTAAGAGTCATCTAAGTGACACAGTTATGGTGTTTGGCATGAGGGAGATGTGCTAGAGTTTCAAACCACATGATGCATCAAAATCAGATTGTCACACCATGCTCCATTTCCAAGGCAAATGAATATGACATTTGTTCACTTCCTTAAACCAGTAAAGAGTAACTGAGGTGCAGTGAGACCTGCAAGCCCTTAAAGAGAAGTGAGGGTTGGTCTCTTCACTCAAGTAACAATTGATAAGACAAGAGAGAATCCAGGAGTTGGGCCAGGAGAGGTTTAGGTTTAACATGAGGAAAAACTTCTTAATGGAAAGAGTCATAAGGCTTTGGAACAGGTTGCCCAGGGAGGGAGTCACATCTCTATCACCAGATAAGTTTAAACATTGTGTAATTGTTTTCTTAACTGGTTCCCCCTGCTCAGCTAACATTAGTTATTCAGGATGTAAACTTCTAAAGCTCTGTTGAGGTTTTTCAGAAAGAGCTTGTCATTGAGTTATTCAAAGTCAGGAAAAATGAAGCAAACTCTTTTGGACCAGAGACAAACCACAAGCAATGACCAAATTGTCACTTGATGATCTACTGAGTTAAGAGTAGGATGAGCTTGTTTGTCTCACATGCCACTGTGGTTTGGCTCAAACCAAGCTTGTCTCTTGCAAGTTAGACTTTGTAAGAGAAGTTTAGCCTGTGACATGGCACTGGCAAGTCTCATTTTAAACTGAGGTCTACAACTAGTGACTGCAACTGCTGCCCTATTTTGACAGCAGCTGCAGAACTCAGTGACCAGAGGAAAAGTTCCACTGCTGCCAATACCTGGCTTTAACCATGACCCTGCTTATCCATGGAGATTCTGCCATGCAGTATTAACCTCACAAGATCCATGTGGGACCTCATTTTACACCCACTATAGCTGCAGACAGCTCATTGGCCTCAGTATGTGTTTTGTATAGCAAAACTGTGAAGCCTACAAGGGTTGCAGAGACCAGCAGCAGATGTGGGTATTTATGCAAACAATTAGATTTTCCTCAAGTCTCAGAAAATGAGCTTGAAATCTGGCCAATGTAAATTGGTTTATAGCTTCTCAGATAAACCCTGCTTTTAGTTAGTCTGGAAACATTATATGAACAGGCACCAGCATCACAGTTCAGCGCTGATTAAATGCAGGAAGAGAGTAAGAGAAATGAAGGAAAGAGCTGCATGAAACCTCAAAGCTGCCTACAGGACTCTGCCTTGAGTGTGTCATGCATCATAATGAACAGCTGTGGGTGCAAACCTAGTGTAGAGTCTGACACTGACTGTCATTCTTCTAAAGTGTTATTTGGCAAACCAGGTCGATTGGTTTGTTTTTCTTAGGAAAATCCTTTCTCCTTTATTCACAGTATCACAGTAATGATGAGGCTGGAAAAGACCTTAAAGATCATCCAGTCCAACCTAAAACCAACCAAATAACCCTAAACATCTGATTCCTTTCTACACTCTCTCTGAGGGACTAACAGACCCTACAACTGAAGAAAGTGTTCCCCTACAGAGAAATAATATAAATACTACTACTAAATAATATAATCAGTACACTTGAGTTGTGATGGGAAACTTAGGTTGAACACAAGGAAAAACTTCATAAGGACATGAAACAGGCTGCCCAGGGAGGGACTGTTGAATCATCATGCTGAACATGTTTAAAAGTGGTTGATATCTGGAGCTTAGGGACAGGGTTTAGTGGTGGCCTTGGGACAGTTGGGTCAATGGTTGGTCCTGATGATCTCAAAGGTCTTTTCCAATCTAAACTACTCTATGGTTCTATGTCAGAAAGCCCACAGAGGGACCTGTGGCTCATGGTCACCAGCTTTTAGAGCCAGAGGGCTGAATGTCACTCCAGGATTTTTTTATTCGAGCAGACATTTCTCCAGCTTCTCACAGTTGTCAAAAAAGAGAAAATGGTCTTACCTGGGGCAATGAGGACTTGTAGAAACACCAGAGTTCTTTCAGTTGAGCAACAACAAAATAACCTCAAAGCAGACATTTTATATGGCAAATTTTAGATCAGACTATGGATTTAATAAACCAAGAGAGGCCTGAAAACAGGGTTGTAATGGAAACAGCTAGGTACTGAGTGATGAATGCATGTGATACGTGTGTGTGATATACCTACCATGCTGTGTAAGGAAATGCTTCTTATGAGTAAAAGCTCTAACTCATTCCTTTAACCCATGAAAATGATGTTCCTGACAGAACTCTCCCATTTCCCAGCAGAAGCAGCATCAGACTATAGTGAAAAAGTGATGTGAAAACCATTCCATGTTTTAAGAACATGTCTATTATGGAGAGTGTGGCCATGGAGAATTTACACCATGTGGGTGGTAAAACCAGCTCTCCACTACTTAGAGTTCTTGGAAAACACCTGAACACCTTCTTTGCCTTCTTTGCCTCTATACTTCTGGGAGCTGTCCTGATATCAAACCCCAGACTGCTGAGGTTCCACAGGAAGTCGAGGCAAAAGAGGAGCCTGCCTTGATTGGTGAGGACTGGGTTAGGGATAAGTTGAACATAATGGATATACATAAACCCATGGGCCCTAGTGGAATGCACCACACGTGCTAAAGAAAACGGCAGAAGTCATTGCTAAGCCACTCTCCTTCATCTTTTCTAAGTCATGGGGATCAGGAGAGTTGCCTAGGGACTGGAGGTTAGCAAATGTCACTCCAATCTNGGATGATTGGGTAATGAGGTGGATCATGAACTGGCTGCAGGATAGAAGCCAGAGAGCAGTGGTCAGAGGGACAGAGTCTAGTTGGAGGCTTGTATCTGGTGGAGTCCCCCAAGGATTGGTACTGAGACCAGTCCTCTTCAATCTATTCATTAATGATTTGGATAAGGGTATACTGTCAGCAGGTTTGCTGATGACACAAAGCTGGGTGGTATTGCTGACACCCCAGCAGACTGTGCTGCCATTCAGCGAGACCTGGACAGGCTAGAGAGCTGGGCAGAATGAAATTTAATGAGGTACAACAAGGATAAGTTTAGAGTCTTGTATCTGAGCAAGAACAACCCCAGGTACCAGTATGGATTGGTTGGAGATCTGATCTGTTGGAGAGCAGTGTAGGAGAAAGGGACCTGGGGATCCTAGTGGACAGCAGGATGACTATGAGCCAGCAATGTGTTCTTGTGGCCAAACAGCATCCTGGGGTGAATCAGAAGGGGGGTGGTTAGCAGATCAAGAGAGGTTCTTCTCCCCCTCTACTCTGGAATGGGAGAAGTGCCATGTAGTTTTCAGCATAGGCTTATCCTGCAGAGACAGATGCCTGGAAACTGGGCTTAATGTTTGTTTTTAAACTAAACACATTTCTGGTGGGCTTAAAGGGAGCAGAGTATAGAACTCTGGAAAATAAACATTTATTTCCTTATTTTCTTCTTTGTTACACAAATGGTACAAACACAAGAGCATATTTGTGATTTAAGGGAGATTTTTATTTCATGCTTTATGATCGAAGATGCCTAAATCTCTGACTGCTTGGTTCAAGTCTACTTGTAAGGCAGCTCTGCTCACTGACGATGTGTCTGTCATGAAGTTTTAATAGGATGTCATACCCTAAACAGCTCCTCTTGAGACAATGAAAAATGGAAAAGTTGGTTCCAGGGCAGGAGGAGTACTAATTAAGCTCATGAGCTTTAATCTGCCAAGTGCATTCCAGAGGATAGCTCCTGGTATGAGAGGAATGAGATGTTTCTTGATGTTATCTATTATTTGAGGATCTGCCACTGAGTCCAAAACAAGCTTCAGTCTGCAAACCAAAGCAGCAATGGAACAGAGGATTATGATACTTGAAGTACTTTCTTCTTCTTTCAGGAACTTATCCTGGTTGTCAGCCAGGAAATACTGCTGCTTGCCTGCAAGATAAGAGATGGCAAAGCTGTACTGCTGGACTAATTCTGTTAGAACCACATCGACAATCTGATCTTATTCTTCAGTGTATATGAGTTGTTTATAATATTAAGACAATTGAGAATTGTGGAATTGTTTTGGTTGGAAGCAACTTTTCAGATCATTGAGTCCAACCATTAACGCAGCACTGTCAGGTCCCAGCTAACCCCTCTCCCTCACTCCATATCTTTTCTTTCTCTCCAGACACAGGGTCTCTCACTGCCCTAGGCAGCCTGGGCCTCGCCTGGATAACTGTTTTTGGGAAGAAATCGTTCCTAGTTTAGGAGGAACTAAAATCGTTTTAGGACCAACCTAAACCTCCCCCAGCAAAACTTGAGGCCATTGCTTCTCGTTCTGTCATTTGTTCCTTGTGAGAAGAGACCAACCTGCCACCTTGCTTCCACCTCCTGAATTTCAGGAAGTTGTCAAGAGCTAGATGGTCTCCTCTGTGCTTCCTTTTCTCTCCAGTTAAACATTCCTCCACTTCTCTCAGCACTTGCTTTTTGAATTTTCAGGTGAATACTTTCCAGAAAAAGTTTCCAGTAGAGTAAATGTGTGTAAATTTTTGTACAAATCACTTAGATATAGGGATGGTGTCTGGGTGTGGGCTTTTGTGAAATTCTGCTGATATTTTAAAGTTGTTTCCAAATTTAACTATGGAAAATGATTTCATATTCTCTTCTCTAACTTTTTATGAAAGAGTAAAAATCCACGCTTTTTGCAAAGCATTTTCAAACCATTTCATTCTGACTTACCAGTAGAGGGGGGTAGCGCTCCTGAAGCTCAACCTAAACTTGCTGTTTCTGTTCTTTCTTCTGTGATTAACTATCTGAACTGGTCACCTCCCACACTCTTTATTAACAATAGATTCAGGCCAAATTGCCATTTGCTATACTGATCCGACCTCCATGGACTGGAGAAGCAGCTCGAGGTGCTCAGACTGGATGTGGACATCTGTGGTCAGTAGAGATAAATTTTAGGTGTGATGAAGCTCACACTGCCTCATCCATCTTACTTAATATACAACCCCAAGGAAAGTTTGCATAAGAACAAGACTGTGGATAGAACTGGTTTGGATTTATGGAAAAGGTCTTTCAGGCAGAAATTTTAAAATTCGAGTCTTCAATTTTCAATGTAATATTCAAGCACAGAATTCCTTGATCTTCCTAGAAAGGATCTTGAAAAGTTATTTTTATGACATCTTCTGTTGCTTTCAGGGTAAGGAACTATTCCCATTGCTTTCATAAGGAAATACATTACCTTCTCATTAGATATTTAATATCTTGAAATACTGTTCTGACACAGATTAAAAAGAAATGAAGTCCTTAATGGCTGTTAAACATGGTGTGGGTGTTTCCAAAACTGTTAACATTAGGACTACAGTTGAAAGCCAGAAGTGATTGTGAGTATGGAAGCTTTTTGGTCATGTGAATGACAACCAAACATTTGAGAGGGTCCAGAGGCAGCCTGTAGTGACAGAAAAAGGGGTGATTGGTTAAACCCAAAGAGGGAGATTCAGAGTAGAGATAAGGACAAGAAGCTTTACTCTGAGGGTGGTGAGACACTGGCCTGTGTTGCCCAGAGAGGTAGGAGAAACACCATCCCTGGAAACATCCCAGGTCAGGTTGCATCTTGGGTCTCTGAGAAACCTGCTTTGGTTGCAGATGTCCCTGCTCACTGCAGGACTGGGACTAGAGGAGCTTTGAAAGTCTCTTCAGTGCAAACCAGACTGTGATTCCGTGATTCTCTGCTTTCATTCTTCATTGGAACTGTAGAGCTGGAAGTTAAGGACCCTACAGATTTCCTAAGAATGTGTTAATCAGGCCTCATACTCTGAATATTCTGTTTCTCCATCCATTGCTTTACCTCCTTTTTCTTTTTTTAGTTCTAAGTAATCAAGGAAGTACCAGCACAGGTCCTAGCTTGGTCCTGAGCTTAATCTGTAATGTGTTACTAAAGGCAGAAATTCTGCTGCTGAGCCAGAAACTTAATTTCTTTTGGCCCTTTTGCTAGGGCTTTTGCTTCTATGTCATGGTCACAGGGTGACCTGTTTTATAAAACAAATGTTTTCTAAGCAAAAGCAAAGTGATTTCATCCTGCAGATGAGAGATGATTCAGGGCTATAGCAGGGTGAAATGGTCTTTTGGCTTGGGTATATGGTTTATTAAACAAACTACTCCAGTTGCTACAGCTACTTGCTGCTTGTGTCTAGCTCTTCTCTATTATGTGATTATTGTGAAATGTGTGGAGCTGTGAATCAAACTGACATATTTAAGCAAAACTCTGTGAAGCAAAGAAGACATAAAATGGCAAAATACTCTTCTTGTGGGACTTTGAGATTCTTTACAATGTAAAACCTCTTTAAAATTTTTCATTTGTAGGAGTTTTCCATGCACTGGCATCTTACCCTTTTTCACTGATACCTGAAGGGTAGGAGTAGGGAATATAACCCATTGCTTGATTTCACAGGCAAATCTTCTGCAGAAGTAAATATCAGAAACGTGCAGGTCTCCAAATCTGGATTATCAAACAAAAGCATTAGTTCCTACAGATTTGTGCTCATGCTGAATCCCAGGGTTTGTTTTTGTAACAAAAGTAGGTGGTTTCTCATTGAGAGGCTTTGAAGATGCTAGGGTATCAAAGAATATATAAAGATCTATCCTGCTGTGCCTGCAGAAGAGCTTTTAACTGGATTGTTAAAAGCCTCGGTCATGGAGCAGAGCACTCATAGCTCTGTCCAAATGTGAGACCAGCTGCAAAATAGTCACTGGCTGGAAAAAGCTCAGCATTGACTCTATCACTTGGGAGGTTGAACTCTCATTAGATGATGCATTCACAGGACGAAATCTGCCCCCCAAAGCCGTGTTTGTCTTTTTGCGGCCTTGGTAGATGACTGCAAAAGTTTTGCTGTGAATAGCTAATATTTAATTAACCAATAATTAATTTATCAGCCCTCTCTGATAGGGCTAATGACTGGCTAAGAAAACAGTCAGTCAGCTGGAAAGACTGTCCTAAACTGGCCAAACCCAGATAATCAAACCAAACAGCAATGATTCCCTTCTTTTCGACAACAATTAATCAACCTCAAAGACAATAAAAAAACAACAACCAAAAAAAGAAAATAATAAAAAAAAAAAACGGAGGGATGGGACTTTGAGGAGGAGTGGGAAGAGAAGTTTTAAATGCATCTGGAGATTTAGAGGAAGAAAAATAATTGTCAGATATCTGTGACAGAGCAACTGTGAGTAGCTAGTATACGTGCTGATCCCGCTGACCGGGAAAGAGGTGTCGTGAGAAAGAGCTCTGGTAGATGCTGCCTGCTGTGAGTTACGCATGGGATTCCAGGAGCAGAATCTGTTTTGGTATCAACAGTTTGCTCTGCAATTTAAGAGCAGTATCAGTTTTATAAACAATAATTTTGATTCTCCTTTTTGGGCTGGAACTTCAGTTGTTGAAGCAGGTGCTTGTTGGCTGTGGAGGAGAATGAAATGGGCAGCTCTTTCTTCATTAGCAGCCATGGGATAGGAAGAACTTTTAGCTGCAGAGTATAAAACGGGGCAGATTCAGGCACAAGCCCAAAGGGTGCAAAACACTATTTCCTTCACAGTTTTCTAAATGAAATGCTGTTTTTCCCACACCACTCAAATGCTTCTTATGTTTGAGACATAAATAATCATCTAAAAATGTACAACAATCCAGGATAAATATACAGGCATAGAACCATAGAATGATTTGGCTTGGAAGGACCTGTAGGTTGTCTAGTAGAGACAGATAACACTTTGCTCACACAGAGTGGTGGAAAAAATTAGAAAATAAAGTCCATGTTGAGGTCAAGACCACAGTCAAGGTCACACCATGAATCCTGGGTTGAGTTTTGAGTCCCTTACTCCGAGGACATGTATGGGCTGAAGTGTTTCCAGAGAAAGGGAACAAAACTGGAAGGACTGGAGCATAAGTGCTCTGAGGAACAGCTGAGGGAACTGGGGTGTGTTTAACTGGAGAGAAAAGGAAGCTCAAGGGACATCTTATCACACTCTGCAACTCCCTGAAATTCCAGCTCCTAGTGGGAGCTAAGTGGAGGTTGGTCTTTTCTCTGAGGATAAGATGATATGGCCTCAAGTTGTGCCAGGAGAGGTTTAGGTTGGCCCTGAGGAACAGTTTCTTCTGCAAAAGGGTTGTCCAGGAGGCCTGGTTCAGGCTGGTGGAGACAGCATGTAGAGTCCCTGTATCTGGAGGGATTGCAAAGCCATGGAGAGTGGGGTGAGGGACAGGGGTTAGTGGGGACCTGGCAGTGCTGAAGTAATGGCAGTTCTTAATGAGCTTAAAAGTGCTTTTGAAACTAAATGATTTTGTGATTCTGTGACAGTGACATGGGCCTGCCTTTGGTGTGTTGGCCACCAGCCTGATGGGCTGTCAAAACCCCACTGCAGCACATGTCAGAAGTAACATGGGGTTTTTGTTTTTTTTTTTTTCAATAGATGAAACTTTGGTGAGCAATGAAAATAATTTCATTGGAGAAGAAAAAAATTCCTCTTGCTACAGGGCTTTCTTCCTGCAAATTTCAAGAGCCTGCTGTGAATAAGTGTCAGAGCTTCCAAACTTTAAGGATATTTTATAGTGGAAAGTGTTAGGCAATCAAAATAAATGTTTCCCTATTATGAAATGTTTTTCTTTATGTTGTACCTTATACCTCTTGTTAAACAACAAATTTTTAGAGACCCAGCAGTAGTTGTCCAAGAGACCTACCTTTTTCTAGAGACATTAGGTTTGTTCTAGTTAAGTTTACATCTAAATGAGAACGAATTTAAAACAGAAAGAGCAAGATGGATTTCTTTGTGAGCAAAAATGTTAGGGCAGTTCATCTCCTAAAGGAAAAGGAAAGAAATCCTTGAAATCCAAGTGCTGCCAGTCTCTGGGGTGTTCCAAACACATATTCCTGTTTTATGGCTTGAAGGCATCTCTACTTACAAGAGTTGTGAATATCTTGGACAAACCTGGTGTGAATTTGCTGCTCACAGAGTTGCAGATGAGGCAAGTTTTCCATGGTTTGGGGTTTTATTGCGAATGTTTTGCACAGCTCTGGTTCTCTGCTTCCTTCTCATGACATCAGTGCTGAAGGGGGGAAAGAATGTAAACATCTGTTTTTTATAACTCCAAGCCAGGCTTAGAACTTGATTGGGATAAGCAATGTTTCGACATGATTAATTTTCCAGTCACAATATGATGGGTTTGAGCACGAGTCTTTAGCAACACCAGCTTTAAGATTAATTCCAAGAGGGGAAACTAATGAGGTGAGTCCGACTTCACAGTCTGCTTCTGGAGTGCTTCTCATCTAACTCACTCATCCCACTCAAAACAAAGGAGGTGATTACCCTCCTGCTTAGCATTTGAAATGAGGTGGTCTTGGGGAGCAGCACTGAGGTGAGCTGAGGCATCAAGGATTTGGCTCCAGGTTCTCCCTTAAGTACTCAGCGAGGAGGTTGAATTGCCATCCCTGGCTGTGTTTTAAAGTCATACAGATCTGGAGCTTTGGGACAGGGTTTAGCAGTGGTTTTTAGACAGTTAGGTGCATGGTTGGACTTGATGATCTTGACAGTCTTTTCCAACCTAAATGATTGTCAATGATTCTGTGATGTTTGATTACCTTTTGAGTGGTATTAGGTCACCTAAGACTGGAGGTGCCTGCTCAGATGTAGCTGCATCTTTCAACAGCTACAGAATCACAGAACAACCATGGTTTGAAAGGACCTACTAGATCACTGAGTCCAACCATACCCACACCCATAAAACACCTAAGTACCTGAGAGATTGGAAAACACAAAATAACCCCTTCAACGCCTGCCACTATAGCATGTCATGAAGCACCATGTCTACATGCTTCTTAAACAACTCCAGGGATGGTGTCTCAAACACCTCCCTGAGAAGGCCATTCCAGTGCCTCACCACCCTTTCTGTAAAGAATTGCTTCCTAAGATCTAATCTAAACCTCCTGCCTAACTTCAGACCATTGCCTCTGATTCTGTCATCAGTTACCAACACCCTCTTCTCTACAACCTCCCTTCAAGTAGTTGTAGAGGACAATGGCGTCGCCTCTCAGCTTTCTCTTGTCCAAACCTGCCCAGCTCCCTTAGCCTCTCCTCATATGACTTTTCTTGATGGTGCTCTGAGGGGTTGCAACACTGCTCTGACCACTAGATTTTCTTCATTGTTGTTTTATTTTCTTGCACCAGAGACTGGTCCATATCCATGGTCATGGGCTCTTTTTGGGTCTTCATTATCAACATGCATAGCGACTCAGCTGCTGAGTCCACTGAGGCTCCACTGAGGCTTCTGGCGGGGGCTGCCAGGCATCACCTGTGAAGCGCAGCCAAAGCGAGAGCGGAACCAGGATGGCGGGACGCGCCATGGTGGAGGAAGAGTTTCAGCCTCGATTTTGTGACAATAAACCAATAAATTAACAACACCCACCGTCCCCTGATAGGGCTGGCTCCCCCGAGGCGGGGCGAGCGGCCAGGTGCGAGGGGCGGCGGGGCAGAGGTTGCTCCTGAGTCGGCTCCTGTGTCGGGGCTCGTCGCGGTCCCTCGGGGCGGCGCTGCCCGGCCCTTTGCCGCGGCGAAAGGCGGAGCGGGGCCGCGCACAAAAGCGGCGGCGCTTCCCGCCCTCGGCGCTGAGGGCAACGCGAGGGGAGCGCTGGGTGCCGGGCTGTGTCCGTGCTGCCGGCCCGAGATGCAGCGGCCGAGGGCTGCGGCTCTGCGGCTGGTGCCAGTGATTCTGGTCGTCCTGTGCCCCCCCTCCACTTACCCCGAGGAGGTGCCCGACGGAGCCTCCACCTTGACCTTCGTGTTTGATGTGACCGGCTCCATGTATGATGACCTGGTGCAGGTGATCGAAGGGGCGTCCAAGATCCTGGAAACGTCGCTGAAAAGACCCAAGAGACCGCTGTACAACTTCGCTTTGGTGCCTTTCCACGACCCAGGTAGGCTGAGGAGGGGGGTAGACACCATCAGACCTGCTAAACCCCTCGGGATAAACCAAAGGGACTCTTCAGTGCCCCAAGGAATGGTTCAGGCTCTGAAGTGGCTTCAGGGGACCTTCTCTCCTGACCCCCTCTCTGTTACATACAGCAGTAAAAAACTGCAGGGGATCAGGCACTGCTGTGAATAATGTGAAGTGGTTTTAGTGACTTTGTCTCCTGGTAAAGAACACATATTCTACTCACAAATATATTGGGTTTTTTTTGTTTAAAACAATTCCCCTTCTATGGGAACATATCTGTGAACATATATAATAAATCTGTACTTTGCCTCTAACCTGCTTGTCCATGTTTCCATTCATAAACCTGCTCTGAAGTGATCCAGAAGCTTTTGTATGGTGTGGGGTTGGGTTTTTTTTTCCATTTCCCTCATTTTACCTTTTTTCCTTTCCTTTGTGCATCACGTGTTCCTCTTGCTCAGCATCTGGATTCTATTTCCTTACCGTCCCTTTCCTCTGGCTTTCTTCCTCCTGCCTTGTCAAATACCTTCTGGAGACCCGAAGAGGAAATTGGAACAGGATGCCCCAGCATGGTCACGTGTGCTAGTCTATGCAGTAAGAACTCCCTTTTAAAAGAAAAAAACTGGAAAATTACCTTTCTGGTTTTGGTTTCCATGGAGTATCTCAGGCTGGTATTCTGGGAGTCAGATACTTCTGCTTACAAGACACGTGTTTGCTATTATAAATGCCTTAAACCAAATGTTTGGAAAATCAGAGGAAATTGTGTCCTTGCAAATTTTGCTGTTTTGTCATCTATAAGCTTGTGTAGATTTTCTGGGTTTTTTCCTTATAGACTCCATCAGTGTGGTATCATTCCCATCACAAAAGGGTCTGTTCTCCACTTTGGCATTACTCTCTTTATCTTTGTATTATTTTATGGAGCAAACATATATGGGACTTACAAGAAAAGGTGTTGGTCAAGTGTAGAGCCTAGAACTCTTTTACATCCTTTGGATAAATAAAGCTGATAGTTCTCCTTGGAACTGTTCCCTCATGGATGGGACAGAAAATAAAAACGATGGGTGGGAGTGTTTTGGGTTTATTTCCTCTCCAGAATCACACATTATACATCTTCCCTTTCTGCTCACCACAGTGATTCACTCTAAGAATCTATAGTTCTTTTCACAGGGCTTGGCTATCTGTACCAGCCATGAGAGCAAGAAGATGCTCTTGCGTGATACGAGATTAGTTTGCAGGTTTGTGCAGATGATCCTTTGGTCTCGGACATCTTTGGTGGAAAGAAGTTACAGCTTTTGTAGCATGGACATTTCCAATGCTTTTCTGTAATCACGGGCCACATCCAAATCCTTTGTTTCAACAGCTACTTTTTAATTTCTCATCCTATACATTTTCTCTCAATCAGTTTTTCTTATGCACATTTTCTCCTTTTCATTCCATTTCTCTCATCTTCCTGACCCTCTTTTTAATTCTACTGGCTGTCCAGGATCTTTGCCTCTGTTACAGACTGACTCTTCATCAGGCTTGGCTGTACCACCATTGTGCTGTATGCATACCTCACTAGCCACAAATCCAGTGCCACCTTTCTCTGCTTGATGCATTCCCTCCTTGCAGAATTTTTGTCTCCTCCCCCATTCCCTCCTTTCCCACATGAGACCCTTTCCTTTGGCAAATGTTTGGTTTCATTCAGTAGAGTCATTGAAACATAAGCCTGCACAGAGCTGACCTACACAACAAAGAGCTGCTGGCAAACGTGTGTCGTGGTATCCTGTTACACTGTCTTTCTGTGGAAGCCCAACTGGCCAGCATAGCCAGAGGGGGGCTTACTTTTTAGTTTGATGGATAACTTGTGAGGTTGTAAAGCTGTTTGAAATGGGAGAACATACAATTTTAAGCTTGATTTTGTCTTAGTGCCTGAAAACGATTTCTCTGTGTCTTAGAGGGACACACCACATCCAGTTGTCTCGATTTATGTGGATGCCACAGCTCAGTCTTCTGGTAATCTGGTATCTGATCTGATGTATCTTGGTGATGACCAAGCCTAGGCACTTGGAAAGACAAGAGACACTGTTGTCACCAGCTTTTCAATATTGTTTTTTAATCTATAGAAAAGTAACTTCTATCTAAAATCAAATAGAAAATAGCACTTGCCTTGTATTTCAGTGTCCAGTTCATTCACCTGACAGAATACTCAAACCCAACTGGATTGATAAGCACAAGATTATCTTCCCAAAGTTGTCTGTTGTTTGTTCAACATAGGATTTTTTTCTTTAAAATAAAAAAGTGATGTTTTTTTCATAGAATCATAGCATTATTTCAGTTGGAAAAGACCTTTATCAGGTCCATCCATTAACTCTGCTGTTCCAATCCCAAATTCCATGAGGCAAATAGGACTCCACACAGAGCATAACATACAGTTGGAACTGAGCTCTAAGGAGCTTCTCTATATAGAACTATCCTGCTCCAAATATGCCCTTTATTGATAGGTAATTGCAGTTCAAAGTTGGTGTGAGTTTGGCTTTTAACTCCATTGTTTTCCTCCTTTGTTACCAATTAATGATGCATTGCGATTTGCCAACACATTGTGGTATGGAATGATGGGTTTAAACATAGTGTTTGACTATGACAATGGCATTTTGCTAATCCAGTAATAACAAACTGTATTATTATAGTACCAAACGTGAGAGTTTTGGCACAGAGTTATGTTCTGCAGGAGAGGTTTGCAGTGGCTTCTGATAGCTTTCCCCACAGGTGTTATGATGAGATTTCCATTTCAGTCTGGATTCCACTCTGTGTGTAAGCGCGTGTGATGCTTTAACAAATCACAGAAGTTTCTCTGTTGTGGTTTTTCAGTGTCTAAACGTGATCACAGAAGTTTTGTTGGTAGTGAAAAGGGCTGTTGACAAAGAAATGACTTTCCAGGCTTGTGTTCAATGGAAAAACTGGAGAAAAAATATAAATAAAAGTCCCAAATTAAGAAGAGTTGGCAGAGGACTACTTCAAATTGGAGTTGAAGCTTAAGATCAACAAATGCTTTTGTAGTTGCGTGTTGTGTCTCCTGTTCTCATATTTACTCCCATTGTATCCTGTGGAAATGGGATCAGACTCGGAATGCCTTTATTTAACATCTGTGGCCAGCTTTTCTATTTTTTCTTTATGCCATTAAGGAATTTTGGAAGGGAAAATAAGCCTAAGAGGACAAATTCATCTGTAGTATTTCCCTGTGAAGCTAATAGAATTATCCCAGCAATAAGTCTTGACTCCACATGACTTAATCCAGCATTCTTTTAGTGTGAATGACTGTTTTTTACCCTAAAGATCTGTAACAAATTCAAATTGCAAGAAATGAAGGGGATATGTAACCTGTGGACCTGCTAGTGCACAGGATGATGGTGCCCGTGAATACTCTGCATGGCTACAAATCTCTGACACCATCACAAAGCACTGAATTTCTCTTTACTGTAATCCAGAAGATTACGTGAAAAGTCTGAGAAGGTTTTGCAGGTTTGATATTATTTTAATTTTGTTTTAGACATTACAGTGAAGAAGAAGAAATACCCATTTTTCCAGAGGAGGAGCGTAAGGCATGAAAATATGTCTATTAATGAAATTAACATGTAATGGTTAGAATAAAAAGTATTGTGGTTCCACAGATAGAAAACAAAGTTGTGAGCACAAATGGAGAAGTATTAGCTTTCCTTTACCCGTTAACTTCTGCTTAGGAGAAGACACTTGTGAGTGATGAAGAAAAACTTATCCTTGGAGTGTAGCGGTAAAACTTAAACTCTTGCTGAGCTGGAACTCTTCTTGGTTTTATTTCAGCTGCATGGCCAGACTTTCAAGCAGGGGCTGAATATATTTGTATAGAAATCAGTTGTCTGAAACCTTCTCCCAGTTGGTTGGGAATGCTTGAATTGTCCTGATATAGCCTAAAGGAAAAGGTCATTGCTTTCAAGATTCCTCCTGCTCCCTTTGGGTGGGGGAAGAAACACTTTAAGACTTGGGTTTACTGCACAGCAGAACCATGGCTGTGGAGAACCAGTAGGGCAGCAGGGAGGACAAGCCTGGGGGAAAAGTGGTGTTTTATACTGGGATCTGGGTGTGGTAGCACCTCTGTGGTTCTTCAGGGGTCATGCTGGGCTGTTTGGACTTGACTTTGCTGTGATGGAACTGGAGGGGTTAGAGAAGAGTCAGGGGAGAGAGTTTGTTGGTGTTTTATGGTACATCTTTTGCTGAGGAAAGCTCAGTGTCCTGACAGAACTCATGTCAGTCTGTCAATTTTTGCAGACCACATGATGAGATGGAAATGTGAATCTCTGCTCATCAGGAACAAAGGACTTGTTGAATTCTGGGTAGATCAACTTGTCTTGGGCCGCAACTACTCCTGCCCACATCACATGGGTCTCCTGAGTTTCCCCACAAGGTAGACCTGTTTGAAAATTGTCTACTATTTGAACTGGACAAATGTATGAAGTTGGTGAGAAGAACTATGCTACTTCTCAATGAAGTTCATGTGGACAGATGGTTTACAAACACTGGGTACTTATCCCAACCTCAGCACTGTTGCAGGATGGAAAGAGAATACTTGTACCAGCTCAGTTTGGTAAGAGCACAGTAAAAAAATTATTCCCCCAGCTTAATTCAAACAATCGTCTAGAGAGTTGAGTGGGTTTTACCTTACGCCTAAAAGCTAAAATGGAGAACCCCCCCCCCCAAAATACTAATTTAACAAGTCTTTTTTCTGCCTGTTCTGGTGCAGCGGTATCAGAGTAACGTTGTTGTGGCTGAACATACTCTGAAAATTTCATGGTTATGTAAAGGTTATTTTGAGTTATTTTTTTGGGAGGTTCATTTGTATTTTCAGATATCTCATCTGCTTTGCAAGTGGTGTGGCAAATACTGTATACATTCGCTCCTGGACACAGTAGTTTTTAACATGAGAGCTTTCCAGTAGCTGCCTTAGAATCTTGATGTTACTATGATCTCTCTCACCATGTCCTGAAGTATCCAAGCAGCAGACATGGTGTAATCCCTTGAATAAATACTACGTACATCTTGATCTCACTTTAACTGAAGAGTGGTGTTCATTCTAAGGTGGATTGTTGGTTAAATACATAAGGGAAGTTGACAAAGAGTCCAAACCAAGAATATTTCCCTATTGAAATGCCATCCTTGCTCTTCTGAAGTGGTGATGCTAAAAGACAACCGTGAAAACTTGAACTTTTCTTAAATGACAGTGAGCAAAGTTAATTGGTATGGAGTTGAAGCTTTGTGGTATGTCTGTGATCTTCATCCTGCAGTACCAGTTTTTTTGGAAATTCTGAGCTGTTGCCATTACCCGTATGGACTTGTGGAATCTGTCTCTGCAGTCTTCTTCTGATTTGTGCCTCCTGTTTTCTCTGTGGAGGCTGCTTGGAATTTATACCAGAGCAGATTCAGTTTAGTCACTCAGGGATTGGGGTAAGGTGGGTTAGCAAGTCTGGAAAAGGAGCAGATAATTCACTTAGTTAATGGATTTTGAATGAAGCTTAAAGAATGATGAGAAGAGCCCTAAGGTGCCAGTTAGTGTGTATTTTCCAATTAATGATCTGATTTTTGGCACATGCCCTGGACTTGGGTTTTGAAGGAGAATTGTACATCAGAGAAGGTATTGAGAGCACGTTTTCCAGTTGGCAAACTGCAAGACATATTCTCTGTAGAGAGAGTCTGATGGTGTTGCTTGATCAGCTCATGATGCCTTGATAATCAACAGTTTCATTAGAAAAAATAGGACAGGTTTCATAAAATGCACTCTGGCCTGGCTGTTCCATAGGCTTTTTCACTATTGCTAAGGTGAATGCATTTTACCTTTTGGTTATATGGGTGNTGAGTAGACACTCTGTGCCCTCATCAATGTCATTGATGAAGATGTTGAACAAGACCGGTCCCAGCACCGATCCCTGAGGGACACCACTAGTCACAGCTCTCCAGCTGGAGCTGGCACCATTGATCACCACCCTCTGAACTCTATCCTGCAACCAGTTCCTAACCCACCTCACTGTCTGCTCTTCCATCCCACACCTCCTCAGCTTACTCACTAAAATTTCATGGGAGACAGTGTCAAAGGCCTTGCTAAGGTCAAGGTAGACCACATCCACTGGTTTTCCTGAATCTAACCATTCAGTTGCCAGTATTTGGATTTCCTGGTTTAGGTGTGTGGCTCTGGGATTAGATTTATGAGATCCCTTAGCTATGCCTATTTGGGATCCACACTGTGGTAGTCTTGCTGGCAGAACTGTGGCTTGAAGATTTGCATCTTCTGCAGGGATCAGAGTGGTTTAGGTCACATCTGTCCCTTTGTGAACTATGTTGCCTCTTGAAGAAAATGTGCAGCCTATTCTTTGGTAACTATAGAGGCGAACTGAGATTTTCCTTCTCTTTGATGGAGAAAAAGCATGAGTTATAGTTAGTGAAGTGCCTGAGTGAGATCATGTTATGCCAAGGTACATGAAACCATGACTTTGAGGACAGGATAAATCCCAGTTTGCTTCAGGCACTTCAGTGAAGAACCTCAGCAGAGAGAGATGCTACCCAGAGGCTCTTTCTGTAACTGACAAGAAGAAACTGGCACCTATATTCATCTACTCTGCAGGTCTGCAGCGGGAGTGAAGGTTAGTCCAGCTGAAGCACAGGATTTAGGAGGTATGAAGTCAAGTGAGAGTCTTCTAAGTTTTTCCTGTTGTAGGGCTGTCAAAATAAGAACATGTGAGATTTATTTCATGCTGTTTCTCATCCTGTGTCAAATGCTAAGCCAAGCCTGGCTCACATTGGGCAATAGGTTGTGATGGCCTCCCATGTTCTGGTCTTACCCCAGACCTTCAGCCCTGATGAACTTCCCCTGGTAGGTCATGTGAAGCCAAATAAGAGAAATGCTCAGAGGCAGCATGTGCAGCTTTGCTCAGGGTGTTGCTAGTTGTCTGGTAATGTGGCTCATCAGGATGTCTTAAAACTCATTTGCCATTATGGTCGATTTTGAGCTTTGGGTGTTCAGCAGAGACCATTCTGCATAAGTTCAAGGGGTAACACTGGCAGCTACTAGGCTGAAAATCTCTGTGGGGATCAGACACAGATGGGGGTTGCGATGCACATGGTTAATGCCTGTTACAAATGGGAACAGGCTGAGTGTGTTTGCTATGATATGTTTAACTTATTGTTCTGTATCCCATGTTCTCTTCCATCTTTATTTTCTTTGGCAGCTTTGGCACTTTACAGAGACACTGCATGCAGTTTCCCACCTCTGCTCATGTTGGAGCCCTTATCCTAAATGCCCAGATTCCCGTCTGCAAACCATCACTGGTGAGCAAGATGTGTATCTGGAAACTGCATGTTCCCAGACATCAAGCCAACAAGCTCCCTACATCCACAAGCAAGGGTGGTTTATTCAAAGTGTTGAATTTATTTTCGGTAATGGCTTCCTATTAGCAGCCTCATCTACTTGCTCTGGAATCATGGTTTTCTTACCATCTGCTCTTGGTAACACAATGGTTAGCACGTGACAGGCGGAACAAGGATGCAACCATGTGAGTGTTTGGAGTGGAAAATAATGGCACACCCAAAATAATCTTGGTATGCAGGGAGTTGTGCAGAGAAGATTTGAAATGACTCTTTGGAGGGACCAGCATGAGCCATCTCTTAGGTAAGACAGCTTGTCCCTTGCAATGCAGGATTGCAGTCAAGAGGGAGTGACATTCTCAATACAAGAAAGATGTTGAGGTGCTGGAATGGGTCCAAAGAAGGGCAACAAGGTTGGAGAAGGATCTGGAGAACAAACCTTCTGTGGAGTGCCTGAGGGAGCTGGGGCTGGTTAATCTGAAGAAAAGGAGGCTTGGGAGACCTTCTCGCTCTCTTACAACTACTTGAAAGGAGATTGTAGAGAGGAGAGGGTTGCTCTCTTCTCACAAGTGATAAGACAAGAAGAGGGAATAGCCTCAACTTGCACCAGGAAAAGTTTAGGTTAAACACGAGGAAAAGCTACTTCCTTGAAAGTGTCATCAGGCCTTGAAACAGGCTGCCCAGGGCAGGGGCGAGGGTTGAGTTGCCATCCCTGAATGTGTTTCAAAGTCATGGAGATCTGGAGTTTGGGGACAGGGTTTAGCAGTGGCCTTGGGACAGCTGAGTTAATGGTTGGACTTGATGAGCTTGAAGGTCTTTTCCATCCTAAATTATTCTATGATTCATCTCTATGTTTCAGTACTCCAGTGTTTTCACAGGAGCTATAACACTTCCTCTGTTTTTTCCCAGTCATAGCACTACAAAATATAAAAGAAAGCTCTTAAAGGCCATTGTAGCCTCATACAACCAAATTCCCCATAGTAACTCTGTAAAGGGTAGGTTACAACCAGTAGACCTTGTTGTGCGATGAGACATTAGGAAAAGCAGAATGGGAACCCAGGTTTTCAGCCTGGAAAACCTGCCCTCAGTATGAAGCAAGGAGGAGATGGGTTTGCACACTAAAATGAAGAGGAAGGAATGTCTCCCACTGCTGTGATCCCAGCTAGATGTCTGGTCTCTTTGCCCAGGCCAGCAGCTCTAATCCTTGGCTATATGTTACTGCTGGATTCCTGCCATCTTGTTCAAATTAAGGCCCTAGCCCAGGGGGTTGGAGGTGTGCAAGCAGGAATGTTGATGCCTTGAACACCCATGTATTTTCATGAGCTGAAGTGAAGGGTCTCTGGGGAAGTTGAATATCAGTCAAACATTTCCTGAGCTCTTTGAGCTGTAAAATGGTATGTACGTGGCTGCTTTTCCAAAGGACAGAGCTTTTTATTTAGTTAGTGATGTATTAGTTAGTTCATGGAACCAGTTTAACTCTTAGAATTATTAAGCAACAGAAGAGGGGAAAAGTGGTGCAGGGAAAACCCAGCTCCAGGACAGCTGGGAATACCAGGTTTTCTGTTATGCCCCCACATTAATTTCCATCCCTATTTACCAGAGCCCTTGTGAGATTGTGACTCTGCAGCTCCTTTGTCAGAGTGGGATTTAGTAGGTTTAGACAGGGAGACCACAACTACTGTCAGACTTAGGGCAAATCACTTTGTATCATGGTGCTTGTCTAGCACCAACACATCAGTGATGTGGTTTTAATTTGATTTGCTTTGGATTTTTTTTTGGTTTTTTTTGAGGTATTTTGATTTGTTTTGGTCCTGTCTTTTATATATGGTTCCTGTTTTATAAAAGCTGAATGAAAGTGTAGGGAGTTCCTGTGACTCATTCTTGAGATGCAGTTCCCTGTGTCAACCACAAGTCCACAGATTACTTGTTTGTCCCATCAATATTTACTCCTTATTTTGCTTCCTTATCTGTCTGATTCACACATCTTTTTATGTTCTTTGTCTCTGCCTTCAGCCTGTCCCTCCCTCTAAATTTCCATTGGACCTTTTCCCTCAGAGATTCAGTGTCTCCTTTATCTCAAGACTTCTTGGCACTCTGGAGGAGTATCTTGGCTATACAGACCAGATGGTGATCCTAGAAGGCAGGGCTGACCGGCAGAGCTGCACTGGGAATGGGATAAAGTGAACTAGATGGAAAGGCGGAGTGACAGAGGACTGGTGTGTATGCAGATTCATGATGTGCTGATAGTAGCAGGAAAAAATGTGGCTGCTCAATGTCTGCAGCCGTAGTCTCCATAGTGCTGTTGCTGCTCACATGAAAAGAGGAGCTCATGTCATTGCTGTAAAAACTGGGCCCTTCCCCCACTCTTGCATGTGCAACTGAACACTGTCCTATTACCTGAAGTGAACCTCGATTCATGAAAATGAACATGATGCCTGGTGGTAATGTTTTAAAATGCATTTTAAAGAATTTGGCAATTTTATTGTCTCAAGCAGAACTATCCAGCTCCTGGAGACTTGGCATGGCTGTTACTGATCTGTGCCCAAGTTTTTTCTTTTTGAGGGAAGATACAGAAATTATCCATGCGGCAGAGGTGTCTGATGCTTATGGAGATGGAGCTCCAGCTTTGGAAGAAGCATGAGAGGAGGAATTTGTGTCATGGAGAGCATGAAGGAAGCAACTTAAGAGATAGATGCTACTTCATAGAAGTGAATTGAGGAGAAACAGGCAAACAGGAAAAGACCTAAATAAGAAAAGTATGTTCTAAATTAACTCTTTAACTTCTCAGATTGTCTAGAGGCAGTTTTGAAGAAGCTTTCCACATGCAAGAAATCTTGGCCACAGTTATGTGATGGCTAAATTCCATCTCACTTTTGTGTTGCAGCTACATAGCAATAAAAATGTCCTGTTGTACAGATACAAAAACCATTTTTTCCACTTCCATATTCTACCTCATTGAAAAGGTTTTGATCTAAAGTGTTTTCATCCCAGGAAGTGATACATGTTTGGATTTACATCAGTATAACTGAGCTCAGAGTCTTGCTCTAGTCATCATAATTTCCTCATTACTACCTATTTCCGATGTACCTGTATTCTTTTCCTCAGACCTTGCTGCCTCCTCCTACTTTCTCAAATTCCAAGAGTAACAGAGTAGGTGAAACTCACTTGATAAAAGGTTGACAGGACCTGTTCTCTGTTAGGTCAGCTGGTTTCCATTCCACGAGCACTGTTTGAAGTCTTCTTATGATCTGAATTCACTGGGCTTTGCCTATTCACCTGAATTTTAAATGACAGCGTGTTGTCTGCCTCCATCACTAAGAATTGTGTGACTTGGTGACATTTCAGAGCAGTTCCTAACTCTGAATATATGAGAAATGAGAATGTGTTGTGCCTTCAGGTGTTGCTTGAAGGAGCTTAGTAAATGTGAGATGTTACTTGAGAGAATGAGATGAATAAAATTTTTCCTGCTTTATATTTCCTGAAATAATGTTACCTTTACAGAATGGTACTAGATCTTCTCTGCAAACTATTTTAATTTACCCTGTTGAGGGATATCTGGAATTTCATCTGGGTTATCCTGTGGGTTATGGTTAAGGTTAGGTGTTTGGATGGTTTTATCTGTGTTTGTATAATTTGACTGCTGTGTTGGGGGCTTGGTTATACCAGAAATGAATCCATAATGTTTCTATTAATATTGTTACAGTTGGATTTTATCTCTTACAGTATCTCCACTGTCATATGGTGATAAATACTGCAGAGAGTATTTAGCTCTTTCTGTAATAATGGAGAAAGGATAGAGGGCAAACACCATCTCCCTCACAACTTGGAGACCTTGAATACAAACAGACTCTGTAGTTAAGCAAACCACTTCAGAATGTTTTTGTGTATGTTCTGTTGTTTTGATGTGATTTTCACATACAGTTAAGTGTTTTTCTGAGTGAGGTCCCAAAGATTTGCTTCAGGCAATAATCTTTGGCAGAACTAGTGACTTGAACTCAAGTGATAAGAGTCTTAATTGTTTGGATGCTGCTTTGTAGTGTGGAAGCCTGATCAACAGCTTCACAGAAAGAGGCTGAGTCACTGCTGTGCCTGACTCTCTTCTAAATCCTTGTAGTCACTTTTCACCATGACTACATCAGTGGGCAGTTTTCAGAACCGGGTGGTTCCTTGGTCTTGCACAACTGACTGTTAATGGAGGTAGTGATTCCATGGTGGTCTCTGAATGCTGTTAAAAACTATAGATTTTTATTGTGGCCTTGAGCTTTCTCTGAGTCTTTTGGCTGTAAGATCTAAGGCATAGATAGATGAGCAGTACTGCGTAGCTGTAGCACAGCCTTCAGCTGAGCACAATCCTGAGAATGTGGCTTGTGCCAACCCCCTTTCTGCTTTTTAACATCCTCTTGAGAACTTCCACATTCCAGTCATGAGGTTTCCTCTACTTGTGAAATCAAAGCAATTGTCCAGTCCATAGCAGAATCTTTTCTAAGAAGAGAGCACAGCTGAGTTCATCTCAGTCTTGTTGGACTAAGCCATTCAAAAGGTGAAATTGAGAAATAAGGGGATCAAGACAAATGTGTTAGTCTAAGCTAAGTTCTGGCTAAATGTAAACACTGATGTTTACACATATTAGAAGATGAGCAAATGGGTTTATGCCTTATGTCTTCCTATTTGACCCATTGATGTTATCCTCATGGAAAATGACAACTACAGCATTGTTCAGGGTAAAGAAGTTCATATTCTCATGTGTTTTTCTTCTTCCCTTGCTCCTCACATCTGCTTTTGAAATCACTTTGGAGCACACTTGCATTTTTACACTAGTAAAACTCAGTGGAATTTTACAATCCACAGATAATATTTGATGTTTCCCTCTCTTCTACAGCTTCCTAAACCTACTGAACACTCCAAACCTGCTTCAAGAGCAGAAATTTTTCTTTCTCTTCTTCCAAAGCCATGAAACACCTTTCCTGTAGTGATTAACCTCCTGTCCTACTCTGCCATCCCACTGCACACTTCGGTATGGACCATTATGTTCCCTGTGGTCAGCACCAGGGCACTGCAGGGCAATAAAAATCTGCTCAGCCCTGCATTCTGCTCCTGCCAATGCTGCGAACTGTAGCCAGCTGTGGTATGGAGAGAAGTAGGGATAGATCTAGTGAGATTAGTAGCTTCCCAGTTCATCTCTGGTGTATCTCCATGGTGAGCTGCCTGGAATTACTTAATGAGTTGGTAGAAAGGCAGTGTGTTTGTGGGCGAGGTGCCACTGGGAAGGAAACAGATGCTACCATGGGGAATTGTAGGTGGTGTCTCAGTACTGCTGCAGGCCAAGGGGCGGCCCAGATGTGTCTCTGTTATTTATAGTGTTAAAAATAGTTTCTTGTAGAACACTTTTGATGGTTTAATTCTGAGTTTATCCTGGCCCAAATCTGCAGGAGCAAGAGACATTGCACCGTTGTACTGCTGGTGGTCAGCAAAGGCTCTTCCATGCCCTGCTGGAAGGGTGGTAAGGGGTAACACTTAGAGCTGTTAGTCTCTTTGTGTTTTTTAGCTATTCATGATGGTAGTTGGTGAATCCCCAAAGCTGCCCTTTCACAACTGGAGAAAAGTTGGTGCTTCCTGGATGAGCACAGGACTCTGACAGCTTCAGTTCTTGTCTGGTTGGTTTTCAAAATGATGCTGTTGCATTGGAAGGTGTCTTTCTGTCTAGCTGAGATCTGTTTTATACAACATGTGGCCATCAGCAGAAATGATGCTCAAACATGGCTTGGGGGTTGCTCGTGTACCCTGGAGCTTCCCTGAGGCCAGTGGTTTTACAGCTTTGTGTGGCTGGCTTGCAGCCACATTCTTAGCAGCACACTCTGAATTGGAGGCTCCTGTGTAACAGGATTTATTAAACAAATATTCTCACAGATTAATTGTGTGACTGCTATGAGTGCAAGATCTGGATTGTGATTCCTCTGCCAGACTACAAGAGTGGAGTAAATGCAGTGCTGCAGATATTTGGGTGCTGCTCTTCCAGGGTGAGAGCTAGGAAGGAGCAGAAGCCATACCACAAGGCACTTTGTCTGGTTTGGCCTTCAGGAAGGAAGGAGAGACGTAAGACCCTTGTCATCATCCAGCTATTGTGGCTGTGGAGGAGTAGCTCCTCAGCTTAACGGTGTTACTCTGTTGTCCTCATGCTGAGGTTATGGTGGCAATTAATGTTTCTCAGGCTGCATTCTCTCTGGTTCTGCACTTAGTTTATCCCTCAGTGAATGATTTCTGCTGCTTAAAAATGTTGTTGTTGGTGCAGTTATAAATGATACAGGCAAAAGCATAGGGATGGCAGAGCTGCTTCCAGCTGACTCGCCAGTTCCCAAAGCAAACAGGGCTCTAATGGAGCTTTTGAGCGGCTTATCTGGCCACAAAAAACTCACTGTATCTATCTTTTTCAATCGACAGCTGAATCCAAACCACATTTTCCCTTTAAAAATAGAACTGAGATGTTTCAGCATCCTCTCCCACCCGGATTGGCTTGGCTGGATAAGCAGTTTTGCAGTTGTATTTTCTGCAGCTTTTTCCCACCACTTTCTCGCACAGCTCAGGTTGGAAGAGGATATTTATTTGGAATGATGCACTAAGATTTGAATTTACAGTTCTGATGGCTAAAAGAAAATAGTTTCGGTTTCTTGTGGTTTTACTCTGGGAATCCTTTAGCAATTCATTTTACAGTGCAACACATGGAGAGGAGCTGGAGCCTGTTCTACTCCCAATCAATAAAAACTGTTGTTGACTTACAAAAAAAAGATGCATTTTTGTGAGTAAAAAGTTAAAAAAAGATCTTTTGGTATGAAGTGAAGTCACATGCAGAACAGCAGGAGTTTGATACCAGGTGTGAGGCAACTTCTGTCTCCTTTAACAGGTGGTCCCACTTCCTTTTTTAATCCATTTTCTTTTTCTTTCTTGTGCATTTTTGAGAGACAAGTGATTTGGTCAGGGTTTAATTATTTAATTATAGGTAGGTTTGTGGTTAGACCCTTTCTTGTTCGGGGCTAGTTGACCAATTGCATGGTTAGCTGGTATCTTTCAGGGCCAGTTCTATTAAAGTAACTTTCTAAGGATTATAACTGGTATCTGAAGGGATTTTATCTCAGTGTTTACTTTTCATATGTTTATCTTCTCCTCTGTAGAGGGTAAAACCCCTAAACCTGTCTGTGTTTTATATGAGCTTTGTATCATTTGTGCTGGTTTTGTCCTAGTTCATATAACTCCTGTCAGAGAAATGTGGTAAGATATAGCATGGCATTCATTTGGTGACTTACTCTGTCCCTGTTTCTGTTGTCTGTTGGAAGATTTAAGCACCATCTGATGAGTCCCGTGGTTTCTGTGAAGCTTTTTAGGAAAATCATAGGATCATAGAATCATTCATGTTGGAAAAGACTTTCAGACTCATAGAGTCCAACTGTTAACCCAACTGTCCCCAGGCCACTGGTAAACCATGGCCCTAAGCTCCAGCTGTGTCAGGAAGCTCAGGTTGCCATTGGTGACAGTATTTACTTACATGATCTGTTTTTCTGTAGCTTTGGGTGCTCAGTGCAGTAGTAACTCTGTATCCTTCACCAGAACAGTGCTTTTTCAGTTTTGTGTTACCAAAAAGCTGACTTGGCTTGAGTAAGGTGGCTATTGCCAAGGATCTTCCAAGTCTCTTTGAAGGAAGTGATCTCTGAAATTCAATCTCCTGAGCCGCAGAAGCTCTTAATTATATGTTGTAATTGGATTCATCTATTCACGAAGAATGAAAGCCTCTTATGGACCCTTTCCATACATTTGAGATACATTTGGGGACACAGAGGGAACCACAATGGAGTGATGAAGGAGCCTTACGGACGGTAACCAACAGTGCCAAGAGGATTCTGGCAGTGGAGCTTGGCTTTTCCTGGCCAGCAGCAGCTCAGCCAGTGTTGTGGGCAGCAGCTCAAAATAAAGCTTTGCTGGATGTTGCAGTAAATAAGTTCATTTTGTAATGCAAAACCGAGTGTAAATTCTGAACTGAAAATTGACTTTTAAATGGTATTTGATTTGACTTCAGTGTCTTAAGATCATTAATCACAGAGCAGTGCTGGATAATTTGTCATTATGTTAATTCCTGCCCTGTTCTTTAGTGTCAGCTCTTGGTCCAGCGTGTTACAAGTGTTGAAGGAGCAGCGCCAAAGTCCACAAACAAGAGATGAGACAAAAATAGACCTGGGCTGACCCGGGCTTCAGTCTGAAGGAGTTGAAAGAGTGTTATGAGCTGAATTTTACTCTGGACGCATTGTTGTTAATGAGGGGAACTAAACAAAACCAGACAGTGATGCCTCGGCCTTCTCAGATACTCAGAGCGAGTTCTGAGCACAGGCCAGTGGCCATAAGGACTCTCATCATCCTTATTGTCAGCCTCTGGGTTTGTTCAAAGAACACAGAGGTAGGAGGAAGAGGGTGGGTCTCCTGCAGATACCAGGATCCTGTGTTTGCTTGTCTCCAGAAAGGGGAAAAAAACAGCAAAAAACAACTTTCTTTGTATCAGTATTTTTACATTTGAAACATATAGTAGCCACTGGCATTACTTTAAAATTTAACCACCAGGAGTTGAGTTTTCTGGTCTCTTATTTGTGCACCAGTAGTAAACCTAATTCTTCTGACCTACCACTTGAACCATTGCAGATGTTCAAGAGAATTATGTTCTTTGGAGGAAAAACATCAACCTCTTTTTCTTTATTTCCAGGTTGAGGGAGTTGAATTTCCATCAGTGGTTGCATGACGTGTACTATGTCGTATGGCCCATTCTAGGGCCATGAGAAGCTCCAAGGCTGCTTTGTGCAGTGCTCATTTGTGAGAGAAGCATAAACCTACATTGATTTTTAACAGTCTTGGTTACTGAGTTGTCATTGCAGTTGGAGTATCATATAATTGTTTAGGTTGGACAAGACCTTCAAGTTCATCAAATCCAACTATTAACCCAGCTGTTCCAAGGCCACCACTAAACCATGTCCCTAAGCTCCAGATCTCCATGACTTTGAAACATGTCCAGGGATGGAGATTCAATCCCCTCCCAGGCTGTTGTCCCATTTCCAACTCTTTATCATCTCTTCACTTGTGCTAGTAGAAGAACACAAGAAGGAAACCAGAGTGCATCTGATGGGAAAACGTATTTTCCTATATATATATCAACGATGGACAGGCAGGATTTTGTTTCGTATCTGAGACCCATCTCAGTCTTCTGGTCTCCAAAACTGGCTGAAGTGAGTGGTGCTGCCTGTCTATGGCAAATGGAAAGGCAAAATAGGGGACTGCTTCAACTGCTGCTACTCTGTGATGAGTGTCACCGTACCAACTGAATGAGTTTTAGTTTTTCGCTACCATAACCCATTCAACTGAAGGTAAGTCTTGGTTAAGGTTAGAAATATGTGTCAGGGTCTGTTTCCCAGTCCTTGATTGCAGCATCTGTTCTGGACCAGCCAGTCCATTGCAAAACTGCCCAACTGTGACATGCCATTGGTTAAACCAGGAGAACTGGGTTGACATGTGGTGTAGTGTAGTGGAGCGGGAATGTAGTAAAACACATTGTAGTTAGATTTTGCTCTTGAAGTATCAGGTTTGTGTTGTTGTTGTGTGGTTGGTTTGTTGGCTTTTATGACTTCCTTTCTTTTTTCATTTGTAGTGTATTAGTTCTGAAGTTCTTGTCCTTTGGGAGAATCTTTGGAGCTTTTCAGGGGATGATTTGTTTTATTTTTTAATCCTAAGTTAAAAATTGGTTTTGCTTTGGGGAAACATCCCTGCTTTAAATTAGGAGGAAGAATTTTGTGGGTGAGAGGCTTTGCAGGACTTTGCTTCTCTGCCAAAATCCCTTCAGCTACCAAGTATCAATTAGAGCTTTTTGTGTTTTTGTCCAGAAAAAACAATTCCACTGTCCTGAGTTGGTGAGACATAGGCAAATGGCTTCTATATTCCTTTGCTGAATCTCCCACAGTATCCAGCTACCTGACACGGGTATCTGGTGCAGTTGTCCTATGTGTTCAGGGTTAAGAGCATCAGGTCTGCAGTCATCCTCATCTGTAATTATATGCCTTTGGGTAATCAGTGATACTCAGTTTGGATATCAGGATATGGCCATGTGAACCGTGGAGAGACCTTAAGGTGTTTTAGAACAGCTGGGTGCTCTGGTTACTTATATTTTTCCTCCTTATTTACAATAGAGATGATTTTCACCAGATTTACCCCAGGAAGGAAGGAAGGATTTAGATTCTTAATCTCTGTTTACATTGCACTTCTGAGACAAGAAGTCATCTATAGAGGATCAGGAAGAGCTTTGGAGTATTTAGCAATGGTGAGACCTCCATGGTTCCCAGTAATCCAGTACTGGTGCCTAAACATGGTCTTTGCATATTTGCATGAGGTTGGCAGAGTCTAGTTTGAGCAAATAGGGATTTTTTTTCTGGGGAAATGTGGTTTAGCCTTGCATAGGTAGTGGCGTCCCACCAGTCAGGGTCTCAGACTTGCCTCTGTGCCTTTGTTCTACAGAGCCATGTCCAGACTGATGACTGCAATTTGACCGATTCTTTACAGGATTTGAGGTTCTTACTGAATTGGTAATTTAACCTTCTGTAAGAGATTTGGGTAATGCTTTGTGAGGAGAACCTGCCTTTCTTTCCTAAAGTCCCTTTTGGAAACAGTTTCTAGCTAGCAAGTAAACTTCAAGCACTTCATAGAATCATAGAATCATTAGGGATTGGAAGAGACCTAGAACGATCATCTAGTCCAATCGCCCTGNAGAGCCTAGCTCTATCCTCCAGACACTCACCCCTCACATATTTATAGCCATGAATGAGGTCACCCCTCAGCCTCCTCCAAGCTCAAGAGACCCAGCTTTACTTCCTTCATCATCTTAGTTGCTCTATGCTGGACACCCTCCAGCAGCTCTGTGTCCTTGAACTGAGGGGCCCAGAACTGGACACAGTACTCCAGATGTGGTCTCACTAGCGCAGAGTAGAAGGGGAGAAAAACCTCTCAATCTGCTAACCATCCCCCTTCTGATGCACCCCAGGATGCTGTTGGCCATCTTGACCACAAGAGCACATTGCTGGCTCATAGTCATCCTGCTGTCCACTAGCAACCCCAGGTCCATTTCTCCTACACTGCTCTTTAACAGGTCAGTCCCCAACCTATACTGGTAGCTGGGATTGTTCTTGCCCAGATGCAAGACTCTACACTTACCCTTCTTGTACCTCATTAAATTTCTCTCTGCCCAGCTCTCTAACCTGTCCAGGTCTCTCTGAATGGCAGTGTAATGGTTTAGCAAGAGGGTCTAAATCGGTTTGGGTTAATGCCTGCAATTTTAGCACAACAACTAGCTCTCACTGAGAGTTTAACAGACAATGAAGCAACTTTGCTAAAAAGACAACAGATTATTGAACCCATCACTAAGAAGAAAAGGAAAAAATCCCCAAAGAAGTATAAGACTCAAAAAGGTAAAACAGAAACTGTATCACAATGCCTTTACACACAGTCTGAGAGAAACATGAGACAGCAAACGCATTGTGTTTTGGTTTTAGAAGAGAGCTCTGTGATAAGAGTATACACAATGCTAATAACCAACAGCCACCACATACATGCACATTCACACCTCGCTTTTCAGATGAAAAGGGTGGGGTGGGGTGGGGTGGCAGGAATACAGCACATAATATACATTTGGTGCTTGTGGAAAAGTTCCTTTTCCCGATCTTCATGCAGACATCAGCACTCTGTGATGACTTTGGCATACTTCTAGCTCCCATCGGCTTGGGGCTCTTCTTTGAGGCTATAGTAGCGTCAAATGTGAAGGATACAACAAGGTTCCAGACTCTGTCTGTTTGCCAAAAGCTTAGGACATCAGTACTTGTGATCTCTCTTTCTCTCTCTTAGTAGAGGTTTCTCTCAGTCTCTCTCAGTGGCAGAGTATACAGGATCTTTGCCAGCCCAGTGTGGAAAAAGCCAACATGGCGCCAGTTACATGGAGCCACCCTGTTATGGGAATAGGCTTTTCAGGGTCTTGTCCAAGGGCTTTCCACAGGCCTTATGCAGAGCCTTTCTTTCTTCTCCCCTGTGGTCAGGCACCAAGGGAGGTAGAAGGTTAAGAGCTTACCTCTGTCTGGTGTCTTCAAAGGCGTTCGCTGCAGAGTGGTTGTGTGGAGGGATTGCCTGTACTTCTGCCTATTGCCAAGGATAGGAATTAGCTGGTGTGCTTTTCTGTATCTGAGCCCTCAGTGAAAGAGAGGAGGTCTACAGGTTCAACCCCACAGAAGGGAGTTTGCAGGTACGGAGACCGGCTTGTCTCTTTGGCCTCTCTGTGTTCAAGCTTCCATACAAAAGAGGGCTGTGGTTCAGCACCTCTCCTGATCCCCGTGGCTTTTGGTGACATCTGCTCACTTTTACCTGGTCTGAGGATCTGTGCTTCCCTGTACCAATGAATCAGTCTTGCTTGGGTTGCACTTTGAGGCATTAGAATAAGGGTAAAAGGAAATGATCTTGATGAAGGCTGTTTTGGGTTTTCTGGCAAACAGGTCTCATAAGCTTTACCAATCATTTCAGTGCTAGCAAGCTGACCACAGCTGTATGGGAAGTACTTATGTCACTGCTTACACCTGGATGTATTGATGGCCTTCAGGTAAGAGCTGGTGTAGAGAGACACGGATGCTGTCTTACACTGGGAGTGTTAGTGTCAGTCCTGTGCCACTGGTTGTCCCTTAGAAGAGATCATTGGTACTGAAGGTACAAGTGACCCTAGTCACTCATTTCTGGATCTTTGCTTCACCTCAGGGGAAGCTGATGGTCACTGGTCTTGCTTCCTAAACTGGAATCCAGGTGCCATTTCCAAGATCTGCTCTTTGTGGACCTCACAGTAGAGGGCAGCTGGAGCCTTGGCAAGGGCTGTGACTTGGTATTCTGAGGCTTCTGGAGATTCACTGCCTGCTAAGAAATAAGGTAGTGATTTCATCTGACCTGAACGAGATGTGGTGAAGTAATGCAGATTTTCAGATTTTTACTTTATAGAGAAAGAGAGACTTTCCAAAGGATTTACTGCTCTAGGATTGAAAAATATAATCCCTCAACTGGTGGGGATGGTGGGTTTACTGGATGTATAAACCCCATTCTATTCTGTGCCTCAGCACAATGATTTGCAGGGGATAGATTTGAAGTGAGACAATATTTTTATCCCAGGCATTTTCTGTGATGAACGCCTGGGGAGGATGATATCAGGTAGAGTAGTAGGAGGGGAATCATGGCAGGATGAAGGATATAGAGGAACAGTGAGTCCTTGCAGTGACTCTTGTAATGATAGCGTGGCATTTGCCTAAGGAACACTTACAGATGTCACTTACAGTGACTCAAAGACATACACAAAAAAATCCCAGACTCAAGACAGTTTAATATACTAAGAAAGATTTTGTATGACCTTGTGGGCGACTTCCAAATAAATTAAATCCTCTGCTCAGGAGGAGCCCCTCAAACAAACATGTGGGTGATTATAGTAGACTTCAGTGGTGGCTGTTGAAACTCTAGTGAAATAAAACTTTGAGCTGTTTAAAGAAGAAAAATATCTAGATTATACAGAAGATAAGTGTGTATTAACTTTTATAGAACTTGGAAAGCCCTGTACTCTCCGCTGAGGTAGCGCTGCATGGAAAGTACAGCTGCACTGAATAGGCACCAATGCTGTTTCACACTTTTCTTTCACCCTGACAGCAAAATTATACCCTGTTCTGTCCATGGGCAACACTTTGCAAGTGGTTTGGGCACAAAATTAGCAGAAATGTATTTGCATTTTTCTTTCATTTATTTTTTGTGAGTGTCTTTATTTATTTTTAGCATATTTGTTTATTTTATCCCCAGCCAATTGAGCTAGAGGAATGCCAATGCTGGCACCAGGACAGGGCTGGAATTCCTTGCCTGTGACAGGGAAAGAATGAAGTGCATCAGTGCCAAGGGAGATTAAGGTGAACTGTCAGGAAATCGCAGCCCTAGGACAGCAACTGCTTAGGATCATGTTTGATACCCATTAGGAAGATAGTTGTTGGAGTAACAGAGGAAGCCTTGTGAAATGCTCAAGTATGTGCTGGTATTATTTACACACCCCAGCTGACTTCAGACTTGATGTGCTGCTGTTTCTCAATATACAATGACATGATAAATGTGAATAAAGTGGATTCGGTTTTTCCTGGAAAGTGCTACGTTGGGTGTTAGGCTCATGCCATGCTCTTCCCGCTGGAGTGTTCAGAGGCTTTGAGTCAAGAGATGTGTTACCGGAGTCTCCTCTCCTTCACTCTTATCTATACAACTGTTTCTGGGGAAACGGCATTGTTTTTTGGTGCAGCCACATTTGCTTTGCAGGATTTATGTTTCCTTCTGATTATGAAGAACAGTTAAATGGTTGGAAAAGATGAAATGTGAAACACAACACAGAATGTTTTAGGTACATAGAAATGAGACCCCCCAGAAGTTGGTAATGTTGGAATTTATATTTGAGTTACTAGATTTGGGGATATAATTCTCAGTATGAATACTTCTTTCTAAATTGCTTTAGTTTGGTTTTTAACCCAAACGAGCTCATCAGTTGAAGTTGTTTGATAACTTTTTTTCCTCATACTTTCTCTTTTTTCCACCCTAGAAATTGGTCCAGTGACAATAACCACTGATCCCAAGAAATTTCAGTTTGAACTTAGGGAACTTTATGTTCAGGTGAGAACTTGTTTGTTGTCTGTGTGTTTCTAGCAGAAGCCTCTGTTTCTTCCCCCTAATCTTTCCTTTCATGTTGATGTTTCTTCTACTTAAGGATGAAGGTCACCTCTGTCATGTTACCTTCATATCTGTCATCTTTCTGTTCCTTGGTTGTCTTAATTTAAGATTATGATTAATTACTTTCTATTAATTTACATCAGTGTATAGGGATGCCAACATTTATTTTGCATTTTAATTAACTCTGATGCTTGTTCACAGACTTTTATGAACTGTTTTACTGGAGCTTACTACCTATGAAAACCCTTCATTAGCTTTAATTAACTAATGAATGACCAAAAATCACATCTGGAAAGAAAAGGAAGTATTGGAATGGAGTTCCCCTTTCTGAAAGAAAATACAAGCCTATTGTCTTGTCTTTTAGTCAAGCAAAATGCTTCTGACCTGTGGATAGCCTTGCTGGAGTCAATAGTGTCAGACGGACTCTCCCTTAGATACTGGCATGTTGTGTAATCCCAGTAATAAAAGATTGTTTGAAAGGCAACAACACTTGTTTGAGAAGAATCAGTAGGTTAAATGTTGGCAGAGAGATTAAAATTTAGAAAAAACAATAGTAAATTTTCAGGTAGGCAGGAAATGTCAGTTATTATTTTAGACTTCGCAGGGAACTCAAAACTCCTTCTAGTCTCATTTTTTACTGGAAAATACCTGCAGCTATTTCTAGAAGGTCTATGAGATGAAGCTTTTGGGAATGTAAAACTCTTTGTCTACAAGCAATTGTTTAAAAGTTGCTGTCTAGTGAATTAATTTTTTTTTAATCCTGATTGATCACATTTCCTAATTACTTTCAGGAAGTGCTTGCTCAGCTAGATGAACCCTCTCTGACTTGCTTTCATTCATTATATCAGTGAAAGGCCAAAATATGATTGAAAAAAGTGACTAGAACAGGACCAATTGGTTGTCTTGCAGAGTTCTCTTAGATGTCAACACTTCATACACATTTGCTATTGCTATTTGTCCTAGAAAGACTGTTAGAAGATAAAAGTCATGTAGATATGGAACTTGAGGTCGTGGCTTGTGAAAATGGAAAATGAGACTTGCTAAGCCTCAGTCCTTACCTCTGTCTTTGTATTTTTGATCTTGCTAGTGCAGAGAGCTGGTACAGGGGCAACTCTTCCCTTTCCTTGTTAGCTCCTTTTTGGAATGTTCTGTCTTCAGTATGCCCAGTTCATAATTATGTAAGTGAACTTTTATTTAAACAGTGTTTTCCTATCAACTGAAGTCACAGTTGGAATCATTTTGATGGGATGTGGTGCCCTAGTTCTATGGAGTTCCCTGCATTGACCTCAGCCTAGATCAAGTTTTTACTGTTCTGGTAGCTGAAGGTCCTCATGTAGCTCAGAACTGCTGGGCTGAGGTCACTTCTCATCTGCCTTTGACCATGACCTTCTGTTCCTGGAGCTATTGAATTGTCAACCACTAAGGCAGCATGTGAGTACTGAAAATGTTGCTGTCATAAGAGCTGGAGCTAAGCAAAACGTGGTGCTCTCAGAAGTAAAATCAGATATATTTTGGTTACGTTATTAGAAGCTGAGAAAGTTTATGTCTTGAATGTCCCAAAACAATTTTGGTGCTGAAATGCATTTTTTGTTTCTTCTGATTGTGAACAGGGTGGTGGAGACTGCCCAGAGATGAGCATCGGGGCCATAAAGATTGCTCTAGAGATTTCTCTTCCTGGTTCCTTCATCTATGTTTTTACTGATGCACGATCCAAAGATTACAGACTTGCCCATGAAGTACTTCAGCTTATTCAGCAGAAGCAGTCACAGGTACAGAGAGGATTTATTTACATCTTGAATTACTTTATGTAGTTAAAACGCTGTCTTTGAAGGGTAAAATGTGTCTATGTGAGAGTCAGTGAAATCTTTTTATCGAATGGCCCATAATTTCTGTGGAAATTATTTAAAAAATAGTTAGCAGTTAAGAAAAAACTTTCAAGAGTATTTAATGTTACAAATTAAATACTACACCTAAACCTTCTGTTCCTTCCTAATGGCGTTTTCCATCAGCAGTAAGTATACGTCAGGCAGAGGAATATGACCCATGTCATACATTAATGCTGCCTTAGCAGTGTCTTAAAGTTTCTGCCATGTGCTCAATTGGTTTTTTATTGATTTATATATTTTTAATACAGGTAGTGTTTGTGCTGACTGGGGACTGTGATGACAGGAACCACATTGGTTACAAGGTCTATGAAGAAATTGCCTCAACAAGTTCTGGTCAAGTGTTTCACTTGGACAAAAAACAAGTTAATGAGGTAACTTTGCTTCAGTTCTGCAACATAGAGAGGGAAACAAGGTGGGGGTTTATACTCTACATGTTTAAATGACTAGAGTGTGGGTTTAGGAGTACACAGAAAAATAGTAAATGTTTTGATGTGTGGACTCAGTTATAGAATCACAGAATGGTTTAGGTCAGAAGACACCTTAAAAATCATCCAGTTCCAATCCCCTGCCAAGGGCATGGACACCTCTCACCAGACCAGGTTGCCCAGAGCCCCATCCAACTTGGCCTTGGACACTTCCAGAGATGGAGCTACCACAGCCTACCTCACGTGATGGACAGAAAGGCTTCCACTGTTCACAGAGTCACTGTTGTAACTATAACTGGCATTATTATTTCAGTGCTTTTAACCTGCTGGTAGTAGTGACTGTTGACTGACTGTTGTTTTTGAGAACTCCAGTAAGACTTAAGCAGAAATGAAATTTTGGTAGTGTATGAGAAAATAATTTGGACAGAGACATAATCACATATTTGTTATCTGTGGAGCTGGAACTGTTTAGGAATGTTGTAAATATCTTACTTTGACTTCCTGGTGTGTGCAATGACTAGATGAGGGCTTTTGAATATTTTGCTTTGGTTTGTTCCTTTCTCTTTCTTTTCTAGAATTTGGAAAATGACAAATGTTGGAGATAAATTACAGTTCTCTACTGTTGTTACAGTTCTTATTGTGGAATGTTATAAGGTGCTGGCAACAATGTGATCCAAAGGAGGAACTTCTCAAAGGATTTACCCTCTGAAGTTAGGTTAAATTAAAAAAAGGGACCAGAAAAAAAACCCGAAAAACTGCTGGATCTGTGTAGTTCCTGGCTTGAATTTAGCTATTCTTTGTTAATGAAAGTAAACCCTCTTTCAGTGAGACTCCATGAAATCCAGAAGGGATCAAGGTCCTTTGAATGGGAAATGCTCTTTGCCAGGACTGAAGTTTTAGGATAAAATTTTATTTGATTGTTTGTGTTTTGTTTTCCCCTGCTTTGAGAAAGTAGAATTGAGCACAAAAAAGCAGTTGTAGGTGCTAGGCAACACCATATTTTTTGGTGGAGCTGGACTTCCACAGTAACTGCTGAACAGTTTATGTTAAACCCAAAACACTCTGAAATAATTTAGTAATTTATTAGCTGTGTCTGAGCTAAAGGAGTGTGAAAATTAGTTTAATCCCAAATAAAACCTTCAGTTCTGGATCAGAAATCATGTTTTCAAGGACCATGTCTACCAGGAGATTTAGTAGTGATGTGCATCAGCTCCTTATGGTAAGGCAAGACATAAAATTTGAGTTCCTTTTTATCTGAGTGGTCAATGAAGTGTAAAGAGTGAAGTTTATAAATGCTAAAACATGCTCTGGGCCTCAAGTCAGCTCATGCTGAACTGTGGATTAGGAAAGAGCTGCAAAGTCACTGACTGTGAATACCCTGCCAAGCCCTTGTCTTGTTTTGTTAAAATGGTTTTGATTGTTCTCCTCCTCAAAAAAAAAAAAAAAAAAAAAAAAAACCCAAACAAAGCTATTTTTAGTGTATAAAATTTCAGACCATTGCTCTGGTTCTTGCCCTTTGTGCATGAAGTAAGGGATGAAGCAATATTCTGAGATAGCTATGTAGAAACACAACAGAACTTGAGACTTGCCAGTGCTGATTTTATTGAGAGAATAAGAAAAATGTCTTTCATTAGCTAAAATTCTTCATGAGTTTTCCTTTATTTGGGGTATCAGGAGTACCATCATCTCCAGAGGTAACTCTGTACTCAATACCCATGGCAAGTTTCTAATACTAAGAGGCCAAATATGTTTTTATCATGTCTGGTAAAATTTGATTAATTATATGATTCCAGGGACTGTAAGGGAAGAAAAGAGTTTGATGATCAGAGCCCTTAAAAGAGAAAGGTTTACTCTTCACGTTCTGGTTTTGAAGTCTTGCTTCTATTACAGTTTGTGAATCCCTCCATGCTTCACCACTAATTGATTAAGTGGTTTTCAGTTTGACATTTTTCAGACTGTTGAGAAATTTTTATCCAATTGAATAGGTTCTAAAATACATGTCCTTGCACCAAAAAGAACAGTAGTGTTCCTGCTTTGCATTCAGTGTCTTGGAAAGGTTATTCTGCTTGTTTTATCAAAAGCATTTCAGCCCTGGTCTTGAAATGTGTTTCTTTAGGGTGTTATTTCCTTGGCTGCAGTCATATGGCTGCTTTTGTAGGCTCGGGTCTTAATTTCCTATAATTGCTTAAAATTTAAACACATTGAGAGTACTCATCAAACATGGAGAACTCATCAAACTCAATCAATACTTAATCAAACTGATAACTACTCATCAAATAGGAGAATTTACTCCTGTGAAGAACAGATTCTATATTTTCATAATCAGATTTTTATTTGTACCTTTCCAGAAGTTCTCATTTGCACTCAAAGTTATATTATACTGCACTTGCTTTTCCCCCTCATAATGGTTTACTGTAAAGAAATTCCTGATGCTCAAAAGGTTGTACCAATGCCAGAAGTGGTGTTCAGAAGAACAGTGATGATCAGCAGAGTATGAATTTAGTACAGCTTAAAAAGATCCGAGATTAATTAGTCACTGGTGGTTGAGATCACGCCTCTGGGTCCTTTTGATTGTTTGTGGTAAAAGTGAGTCATTCCTGGGGCTGAGGAACAGACTAATCAGTTGAGGGTTTACAAGAACTGAGCTAGTGAGTAGTAGTTTTCCATTCCTTTCAGTTTTGAAACTCTTGCATTAATTTTCTTATGCTAACCTTCCTGTAAGAAGGGAAATTTTTCCTGTTTAAAAATGCAGATCTTTCAATAAGTAGCAATGGATGGTCTATCTACAGAACACTGATGGGAGGAGAACTGAGAATGTCTGTAGAGGAGCCTCAAGACATGGTGTTGACTTTGGTGGAAAAAGGAGGTGGCGCTGAGTGTGTTAAAAGGTGTATGAAACTAGATGAAAGCAAGAAAAAAAGTTTGGATTTTGGGTGAGAAGTCTGTGAATAAAGGCAATTACATGAATGAGAGGAGACTGGGTGGAGAACCGAAGACAGGAGTAGAGCAAGACTGGTAACAGCGTGTTTCAAGTAACGGTGCAAGAGAGGTCTGTGTCTATGAGATCACATGAATCTGGACTGGAGTCGGTGTTCTTCACACTGGTGAATGTTCTAAACCCCCTGTATGATACTTCTCAGTGAATGAATAGTATGAAAGTAACACAGTCAAAAGTTCAAAACTACAGCTTTGAATTCAGGTTTATTGCCTAGCTGTTTCTTTAATTGTCTTCTCCCCTTTTGTCCCAGTCAGTACTGTTTTTCTAGAAAAAGGAGGAATGGTTAAGTGGGAGAGGCTACTGAATGCTGCCTGGGAGAGGCACTTGTCTGGGTTTTAGACATGTAATTATAGTTTTATCTGTAATTTATGATTTACTGACACCTGATAATTTTCACATGCACTGTCTCAGCCATATTTCCAAATGTGCCTTTGAAAGCATCATTGGAATGTTTTTCTCTTTGGGTGAAAGTATGACCCTACAGACACTTGAGCAATAAAACAGTTAAGTTCAAATATTGTGCTTTGAATGTTTGAGAGATATTCTTGAGACCCAGCGTGAACAGTTGGGAACACAGGCCACCACACTCCATGGATTTTCCAGGTTGTGCTATGCGTTTCAAGAAATGACCTGGCAGTAGGGCAGGTTGCAAGAGCAAATTCCCTGCAGAAGGGCTATAAATTATTTCTGTATTTTCCTTCCTCCTCCAGTAATGTCGATCAATTCACATGTTGTCTGGACGGCAAAACCTGCTGTTGTTTTGGGGGCTTTCTATAAGCACCCTAGAGGGAAAAATCCCAACATTTTACTTCCAAAGCAGTTACAGCAGTGTTGCAAACTTCTTTGGAATGACAGAGTTGGGAAACAGATCTCAGAGAATTGCTTGCTGAACTTTAGGGAAAAAATGTAAATAATATGATCAGGTTACAGCCAGACTTGAGACAGCTGGATCCTTCTCTTGCCTTCTGTTTTCACCACTGGGCTTGGAAAAACTCTTCAAAACTACAGTTAGGTTCAGCTGACTGTAAGACCCTTAAACACTCTCAGCAGCTTCTACTTCTCATATAAACATGCGTTAAAACCAAAGGTGCAGTTGCATAATAGAGTTCTTCTGTGGGATGATGCATTTTAAGTTAAGGACAATTTCTGTTCAAAGAAAAACGCTAAGTAGCATCAGGGCCATCAGCCAGGCTGCACACAATTAACAGACTGGAATTTTACCAGAGGTTTACAGCAGTTGTTGTAGTATTGAAGTACTTCATTGTCATGTTGAGCCATGTTCCATGCTTTTGTAGTCCTAGTTGCTTTTGCTTCAGAGATCATAAAAATTGATGAAGGTGCAAACTATTGACAAGATTTTTATTTTTAACCTTCTTGCTGCCTACAACTACCTGAAAGGAGACTGTAGAAAGAAGGGGATTGGTCATTCCTCCCAAGTAATGAATGTTAGGATGAGAGGGAATGGCCTGAGGTTTCACCAGGGAAAGTTTAGGTTGGACCTTCTTCATGGAAAAGGTGATCAGTCCTTGGAACAGGCTGCCCAAAAAAGGGGGGTTGAGTCACCATTCCTGGATGTGTCATGGAGATGTGGACCTTAGGGACATGGTTTGGTGGTGCCTTGGGACAGTTGGCTTAGTGGTTGGACTCTATGATCTTGGAGATCTGTCAGAATCTAAATGCTTCTATGATCATGCTGGTTATGGTTTCATAGTATCTTCTATGAAAATTGTGTGCTTTTGAAATATTAGTATTTTCTTAAAATTTATTTGCCATAATGTGGCGAATGAGCCTTTGCTCTTCAAAACTGGTGACTGCACTGGTCAGACAACATAGTAACATAGTTTTGATTGATATTCCAGGCTATTTACTCATAGAACAGCAGAGGTGGCAGCTTGTCTTTGCTGTACATTTCAGCAGAAAATATTTCAGCAGCAACAGTATAACAACAACATGAGCAGTGTAACAACAACTGTTATTCTTCTTCTAGGTGTTAAAATGGGTTGAGGAAGCAGTTCAAGCCTCTAAAGTACATCTGTTGTCTACGGACCACTTGACCATGGCTGTCAATACATGGCAGATCCCTTTTGATCCAAGTCTGAGAGAGGTTACAGTGTCCTTGAGTGGCCCTTCACCAGCCATTGAAATTCATGATCCATTAGGTGAAGTAGTTTTTACATTCTTTTGTGAGAGTAAAAAAAAAAAGTGAAAGACAGATTATCTCAACTGTCTTCAACAGAGAAGAACCTGTGTATCTGATTTGTAAAATCTTTCACACTTCGAAAATATCCGGATATTTTAAAGTTTGGTTTCATGCTTTTCCGATATTTAAATTGTCCCCAATGCTCCATTTTTTTTGACTCAGAATAAACTGGAAGTTCTCCCTGTTCTGACCACTTCATCTCACCTTCATCTACTTTCTCACTGCTTATCCTTGAACCCCACATTTCTGGACACTCTGGTTTTCATGTATTTATATGAAACCAGTGTTCAGGGGTTATGCATGATGGTTATTGAAAGGTAAACTGAGGGCTGGATTGTTTGAGTTATGAGAGCTGAGTATGTTCTGTGAAGAAATCGTTTGCTCACAATTTCTGTGTTTCCTGCAGCTCTGCATTGTTGCAGCCTGTACTAAGCTTCCCAAGTGAATGAAAAAATTGAAAACTAAATGAGCTTTTCTACTGGCAGAGAATTGCAGGGAATTTTGTCTGTTGTAGGTGCCCTTAACTGCTAAGTAGCAAGCAAGTCAAGTACCAGCAATCCATCAATACAGAACAATATTGTATTTCTTCTCTGTGTGATTCTTAGGCAATTCAGTATTTACTCAATGTTGTATTTACCCCTTGTTCTTTTAGGCAAACAAATCAGTAAAGGATCAGGACTGAATGAATTGCTAAATATCCAGAACTCTGCAAAAATAGTAAATGTCAAAGACCCAGAGCCTGGGATGTGGACTATAAAGGTAAAATTATTGCTGAAATAGTGTGTGACTTGTCCTATAGTTTATATAGGGAAGGGAATTGTATAATGATTTTATATGTTACTTATCACAGTTGTGCATGTATTAATTTGTGTTAGAATAAATATCCTTTCTAACCTATATGTTGTGACATATTCTGAAGACAATAGTGTATTTAATTCGAACTTCTTACCAGTACATTATTAAAATATTACACTCTGTACATAAATTTGTTCTTGTGAATGCTGTTCTAGCACTTAGAAGGAACCCAAACACTATTACCAGTAATACTCAAAACAAGGAAGGATCATTAAGACTCCACTGAAATGGTCTTCCTGGAACTGGCTGCAACAACTTAATGAGACCCCTTGACTAAGCTCCCTGTGCTGCTTCCGCAACAGTCTGTCGGAAGGTTCCCCAAGTGTTTGGCTGAAGGTCTCTACACTGAGAGAGCTGCTGTTAGCAGCTGGTTTCTGTAAAAAGTGTTCCAGTGGTGATATTGTTGAGGTGAAGGACAAATCAAATAAAAGTGAAGAGAGGTTGTTTCAATCCAATAGACATCAATTTGTCAGTGTCTAAACTACACTCCCTGGCAGTTACATGAATATCACATGCAGCTCTGGCAGAGGTGGGTACTGAACTAGAGGAATATTTGAGGATCAGCTAATATTCACTAGATAGATAAAACACAGTGGAATTATTTCATTTTAATTCGATTTCTTCTTTCACTTTGCAAGTCTTTCATGTTGCATCATCTTTGTGAGCAAAAACTTGTAGTTTCTCATAACTGTGGATTTGATTGTTGTGCAGTGTAGCTTAGATACCACTCCACAGCCTCTGGAATGAGGGGAGGGTAGAAAACAGAGGTCAGAGATCCTTCAGCATCCTCTGCTCTCCTGCTGGGAAGAAGAACCTTTAATGTACAACACTGACTGAGGTTGATCTGTTCTTGCCCCTTGTTTGGTGATACTGTAGGGTCCACTATCTAAAGCTCTATTAAAGGTGTTTTCTCTAACAACTTTTGACATAAACCTGCTTTCTCTCATGGCTTGATGAAAGCTGAAATTTATCTCCTGACCTCAGTAGGTGGATCAGAACCTTTGCGATTCACGAAATGCTAATGGTGCACATGGGCTTTGTTCCTTTTTTCAGACATCGAGCAATGGAAGGCACTCTGTGCGCATCACAGGTCTCAGCACCATTGACTTCCGAGCTGGTTTTTCTAGGAAACCAACGTTAGACTTTAAGAAAACTGCCAGCAGACCAGTACAAGGTTTGTTTCCATTTCAGTTCATGCTAACAATAACCAGGCTTGGGTGTCCAAAATCAAGTAAACTCTCTGATGATATCTCTGGGGAACTGTGTGATATCTATGGGGCTGCTGCTAGCTGGTCCTTAAATGTGTGAAAGCAGCCAACATTCCTGTTTTATCAAACTATGGTATTTTTTAATATCAGTGTTATGTGCTTGTTACACCCCATGAAGCTGGATATTTTCAGCTATGTAATACTTCAAAATTGCAAAACTGTTTCTGCCACTTTTGGTGCTTCAGCAGAAGCTGGGGCATGGGGAGACAATCCTCAAGAGCCTGCTCTTTGAGGAGCACCTGTTGGGACACAGGAATTGAAACTCTCATCAGAGCTGTGGCTTGGGCCAGTTGATAAGAGGAGCATAACTCCATTCTTTTGGTCTGACACTGAGCGGTGCATTCAGAGGGTAGTGAGCCATACAGATGGAATTTAACCTTGTACAATTATTTGTTTTTCTTAGAACTCAAAATAGCCTGTTTCTGTTTTTCTAGGGATTCCTACCTTTGTTCTGCTAAATACCACGGGGATCTCTCTTCCAGCTAGAGTAGACAGATTGGAACTTCTCAGTATTACAGGGGAACTTCTTAAGACCTTGCCTGTGAAATACTACCCTGACAGAAAGCCCTATGGACTATGGAATATTTCTGACTTCATTCCACCAGATGAAGCATTTTTTGTTAAAATCACGGGCTATGACAAGGACGATTATCTCTTTCAGAGAGTTTCAAGTGTTTCCTTTTCTAGTATTACCCCTGGTAAGAGATTTTAACTTGAGCTGAATATGCATTTATTGTATTTGAATCAGTTAAAACTGAAGATTGGTATCTTTTTCTAACTTACCTTCAACTTCATTTCCTTTTATCTCTAAATCATGATGGACCAGTTTATTAACCACTAAGTATAACACCAGAATCATTAAGGTTGGAAGAGACCTCCAATATCATCAACTGTCAACCTGACACAACTATGGCTATTCAAAGTGCAGATGTACATCTTTCTCAAAATTCAGTCTCTTTTTAATTAAAGTAAACCATAGGATATATGTTAGTGGCTGTTGATAATCTTTAGTGGAATGTTTGCTTTCTTCAGATGCTCCAAAAGTTACGATGCCCACCACGACTTCAGGATATTATTTACAGCCAGGGTCTGTGCCTTGCCATGTAGAAAGCCTTATACCTTTTACTCAGCGTTTTACTAAAAATGGAATAAAATTAGGAGTGGATCAGTTCTTCAAGTAAGTAGTGAATTTTTACTTTTTCCAGTGCTATTTGGTTTCCTATTTATATCCTAAAAGTATAGAAGACACATGCTTTTAATGTATGTTTTTAAAAGTTATATAAAGTTGATTGGTAATAAAGTTTTTTTTTCTGGAACACTCCATGCAATGCTCTACAGATGATTCTGTAACACATTAATTTTCTTTATTTTGAATGACCTTTCATGGATGCCCCAGAAATTATGTCCTGTGGCCTGTCCTAGAAAATTTTCCCCTTTGGAAAAATCTCTCAAAATAGAAAAATGTCTTCTGAATATACCAGAATGCTCTTCAGATTTCTGTGTAGGAAATGGATTCCATCCTCTTTCTCTAAAGTCCATCTTGTGATTGTGGTAGCTTCAAACAAAGAGGAAGCATGTGCTAGGAAGGTATTGGCAGCCTCTTTCAAAGCTTGAAGGGATTCAGGAGAAGACTGAAAGTGAAGTTTAGCGTTCAATGGCAGGTATATGACTAGGAAAATCAACACATTCTGCAGCTCCTCTGTGTGCGGCTGGCAGTGTGAAAAGCTGCAGCTCTTTTTTTAATGGGGTGCCATGTAAGTTGAGTCAAGCCCAGCACATTCTTTATCAGCGCTGTAATTTTTTCCCTTGCTCTGTGATCCAACTGCACATTTGTTCTCCTCACTTTGCACATACCCGGCACCTTGGTGATGGGTTTGCATTTTTCATTTTGCCATTACAGACCAGATGAATGAACTGAGCGTCTAAGTGAACTTAACAAACTATATCCGGAGCCAGATATTGTTGATCACATTTAAATAGGGTCAAATTTGACTTTGCTTGGCTGCATTTTATTAGTACTGAAGTTCCATGTAGGATTTATCCAGACTTTAATGCAAATTTGAGATGGATTATTGCTCTGCATTGAATGAGTTTGAACAAATTTTTTTTTGGTGACAATATCTCATGATTACTCAGGTTTTTTTTTTTATTACTTATTTTAAAAAGTGAGTGGTTTAGTAGTTGAATATTTATATATATCTGCATATATGTTAAACTATATATGTCATTGGTAGAATTAATATTCTATATGTGAATATTCTCTATCCAAAATGAATATTTTCTACATACCATAAATCATAGAATTGTAGAATCATCAGGGATCAGAAGTGACCTCATGTAGTCCAATCCCCACCCCTCCCAGCAGGATCACCTAGACCAAGTCACACAGGAACACACCCAGGCAGGTCTTGAATGTCTCCAGAGAAGGAGACTCCACAACCCCCCTGGGCAGCCTGTTCCAATGATCCATTACCCTCACTGTGCAGAAGTTCCTTCTGATATTTATATGGAACCTCCTGTGTTCCAGCTTGCACCCATTGCTCCAACCTATCACTAGATGACCTTGAGAAGAGCCTGGCTCCATCCTCCTGACACCCACCCCTCACATATTTATAGCCATGAATGAGGTCACCCCTCAGCCTCCTCCAAGATCAAGAGACCCAGTTCTCCCAGCCTTTCCTCATAAATAAACCAAATACATTTATATGTAAATATAAATAAACTAATAAAAACAAACTATAAACTAATGATAAAAATTATATTAAATATAATGAATATTCTATGTACATAATGTATATTACATTTATATTATATCTATTCTGTGATGATAGGTGTCTGTGCACAAATACCTTTAGGATGGATGCAAATAAAGGGTTTTTTATGTAAACATACTGTGAAACATCTTTTTTTCTACTTTGATTCCAGCTTTGATCAGCTTTAATAACAATTCCTAGTTTTATGACTAACATGCAGGAAAATTAAATGCCTTATAAAGCTGCTGCAGCTTTGTTTTTCTAGATTTTTGCATCTGGTAGTAAGGAAATGCGGGTTTTGATTAATATCCCAATGCATTTCTGACATGTCTGATTTAGGAGATGAAGAGCAGGAGTTAAGCTACTCATTCCAGTGGGGAATCAGTGGGAACTGAGCACTAATGTGCCTTTAAAATCCATTTGTCTTATACATGGTAGATCCTACCACCCTTGCAAAGGTCAGGGTCAGCTCTTTGCCAGTGTTTCCTACTGTAATTAATAACCAGGATGTAATTTGGTCTTTGGATTTTACAGCTTGGCTAAAGGAGCCAAGGTTGGGTTTTCCAACTCAATTGGATAAGCAGCTTGATCAGCAAATCTCATGCATTGTAAAAAAATTTGGGTAAAGAAATGATGGTGAAAGTTGCTGAGTTGTCCCAATAACAGACAGCTGTGTACAGTTACTGCATTTTAGAGTGGGTGCCACAGCATGGAGCAGATGCCTTGAGCTGTGTATTGTAATACCTTGAGCTGTGTTACCCACTGCTGCCACTGCTGCCACTGGTGTATTTAATTTTTTTTTTTTAATAGACTACCACAGATCTGTGTTTGTTTCACTTTTTCACTCTGAACACATTTCCTTTTCTGCTTCTGTTCTCAAGGTTTCCATGTTTGACATCTGGCATATAGTAAAAGTCATAAGTGAAGAAAGATAGAATTGTTTAACTTCACTTTTAACACATTTTTTTGGAAGACACACCTTATTCTTTCCAAGTAGCAGTTGCTGCCAAATCCATTTGACACTGTAACATGTTGTAGTTTTGATATCTGGTGTAGCAGGTTATTTAGAATAAGTATGAAGTAGGAGAGACTAAGTAGAAAGCCATTTAAGGTCACTCGATGCTGTTTTTATTTGTGTGTGGTTGGATTGCCTGTCTCATGGTGCCTCAGCATTGAACTTCCATGCACATTCCAAGTCTCTTGTTCTCTTTATATCCTTTAAGGGCTGATAAATCAATTCAGACAAACAAAAGTGAGACAAAGGGTTGACTATTGTTTTCCCATAATGTGGCAATTACTTGCCAAAGCTATCCCAGATAGTTTTGAGCTCATCAGTTTTGTTTATGTGCCATAGCAACAGGACACAAGGAGCTCTGAGACTGCAGAAGAACCACTGGTTTGCTCATTTATATCCTCATCTGTGTGACTGTTGCACCATTAGCTGTATAAAATAAACAACAAGTTCTTGTACCTCTTGGTTCCATCAATAATTGAGTCAGAATGCCATTTTCTTCCTCCAGAGAATCATCTAGTATGAGTTGGGACATTGCCACCATCTCCTTGTCCGATGAAGGCTTCTATGAATGTCAGGCAACCAGTAGTGCAGGAACTGGGCGTGCGCAGACCTTCCTGGATGTGTCAGGTATGTACAGTCCATCCTCCTCCATGAAGACTGGTCATATACTGATCTGGAGCAATACAACAGCTCTAAAATATGGTTCCAGTTCTAAGAATGCTGTTTCTTCTTACTTGTGTACAGAAGTGTACTGTCATTTAGTCCACTTTAAATACTAATGTTGGATTTGTTTTCATTAGTTCACATTCATTTTGTGTTTGGCTTAATTTAATTTAAAATGTTCCTAAGTTCATAAAAATTAATTTTAAAGGACAAACTCATTTTAAATCTGGCCACTGAGTTACTCTGAGTTGGTGAGCCCTAAACTGCCTTAAAGCAGTGGCAAAGTATTGAAGCTTTGATGTTCCATGTCCTGACGGAAAGATTTTCCAGACATCACTGGATGACCTGTTCAGCATTACGCTCCAGATCTCCATGACTTTTTAACACATCCAGGGATGGCGATTCAACCCTCTTCCTGGGCAGCCTGTTCCAAGACCTGATGACCAGTTTTTCCTCATGTCCAACCCAAATTTTCTCTGGTGCAACTTGAGACTATTTCTTTTTGTCCTATCACTTGCTACTTGTGAGAAGGGACCAACTCCCACCTCTCTACAACCCCCTTTCATGTAGCTGTAGACAGCCGAAAGGTCTCCCCTCAACCTTCTTTTCTTCAGACTAACCAGCCTCAGATCCTTCAGCTGCTCCTCATAGTGTTTGTTCTCTGGACACTTCACCAACCTTGTCGTCCATCTCTGAACCCATTCTACCACCTCATTGTCAGTCCAACCACTTGACATGTGACCATTGACCAATGCTTCCAGATTACCATGTTGTGAGTTTCCCAAGGTAACACAAGTTTTGCCCCACAAAGTTAACCCATTTATGCTATCAGATTAATTTAACTGAACCAGGGTGCACTGCACATACAGATGAGGAATACACAAATTCAGGCTTATTCTCAAAATGCTTCAGCAAGCAGTTGAGGTCTTCTGAAGGAAAAGTGAAGGCAAAAAGCTTATTGATGCACGTGGGTTTGAGGGTGAGAACCCATCCCAGACCACAGCAGGTTTTGTTACTTCCTTTTGCATAGTTGCAGAGTACTCTGAGAGAAAAGGAAAGACAATTTTGAAGCAAAACTCCATTCTCTAGTGGCTTCAGTAAGAGAGGTGTTGAGGAAAGCAGAGCTCAGAACAGCACTTTGAATTCAGCCTCAGGGGTTCTGTTTGAAATTCTCTTGGCTTTTTATCTCCTGTAGTAGCTGATTCAGGTTAGTTAACCTGGCTTATAAATCATGAAATCAGAAACCAATACAGATTGAAGGTTGGAACATACCTAGTTAAATGCACAGCTCAAAGCACAATTAATTTCCAAGCCTGATCATGTTTCTCAAGAACTTGTCCAATCAAACTTTGAATGTCCCCAAGGATAGTGATTTCACAAGTTCATGGGCAGCCTTTTGTGCTTAACTACCCCCACTACGAAAATATTTTTCACATCTAGTCAGAATTTTCCCTGCTACATGTTGTGACCACAGACTCTCCCAGTAACCTCACTACTTACCCAAATCCTTGATCTATGGCTCTGTTGTCTGTTTTGACTACAGAAATCCTTCAAGCCCATAGGGTGTATCCCATAAGCTTGTTTCTAACCATGTTTTGGAGAAGCTCTTAGGTTCTCCTCCAGAAATTGTGAGCATAAAGATTCTTGGTGTGGAAATTGCAACCACACTTTCTTCCCAGAGAAAACTGAAAGAGAATCTTTATTTTTTTTCTTGTGCACTGGAAAGTCCAGAATGACAAGGGGAGAAATTCCTGTAGCCTCTTATTTACAGAGTGCTGGGAGAGCGACTGGGACTGACTCACTGTGCAAACACGAGCAATTAGTTCTGTTTTGAGCCATGTGGAGAGTTAATGTGAGGGGGATGCTTTGAAATCCTTGTGTACAAATATTTGGAAAAAAATGACTTGAAGTTTCTTCCTTAAGCAAAGCAAACAAAGTTTTCAAATGTGTTTGATTTGCCCAGCTGACAGCCAGTGTATCGCAGATAATCCATTCTGTCAGCTGCTGTGTGAGAGGGATTTGAACTGGGTCAACATTTTCTAGTTTCTGTACAAGCAAACACTTGAGCTTGACTTAGTCTTATGGGTATTAAATCCTTAAAATGTCCGATGGCCTGTGCAGCACCTCAGCTGAAGTGCCAGCAGAGAAGTGCCCTGAATTCAGTGTCGAGTTTGGCTAGAAGATCAATATGTGTGTGCAGAGCCTTGTTCAAGACCCCACAAGAGACTTAGGGCTGGCTCTGAGCTTGGGAGTAACTTTCATTCTTAATAAATTTAGATAGTTTTGATTCCTTGTTATCTTTGCTTTGCTTAGAATAATTGTTTTTTTAGTGTGTCCTTGGTCTTGCTCTTGCAGCTATCTCTGGTCAAGCATCCCGCTCAGAATATTATTCATTGCAGAGCCTTCTTTTTTCAAGGACCTGGCTGGGAAAAAAGAAATAGGAAAAAAAAATCTATATCTGTGATGATACAGTGTTTTTTCTTATGTGAATTCTTATATGTCATTTTCTTCACCAGTGACACCTCAAGAAGGATCAGGATGGTTGCCCTTTGGTTTCAAGTTTTAATTCCCAAAAATTATTGCAGCTGCTTTGTTCCAGAAGCATGATAGAAGTGAAGTTCTAATGGTTTAGGGAGAGGGTCTACATTGGTTTGGGTTGGTGCCTGTAATTGTCAGCCCTCACAGGTAATGAAGCAACATTGCAAAAAAGAACATCATCACCATTGATTGAACCCATCACCAAAGGAAAAATCCCTAAATAAGTAAAAGAATCAAAAAAGTAAAACAGAAACTGTATTACAATGCCTTTACGTACTCTGAGAGAAATGGGAGACAGCTAACACATTTTTTTTTGCCTTAGGTGAGAGCTCTAGGGCAAGAGAGGCATACCAACACTCATAACCTCAGAGCCACCACACAGAGACACACTTGCATCCCACTTTCCAGAAGAGAAAGGGAGGGTGGTGGCAGGATACATTGCAAAATATACATTTGATGCTTGTGGAAAAGTTATTTTTCCCAGTCCTCATACAGACATCAGCACTCCTGTGATGTCTCTGGCATACATCTAGCTCCTGCTGGCTTGGGGGTCGTCTTTGAGGCTATAGCAGCGTCACATGTAAAGGATACAACAGAATTCCAGACTCTTCTGTTTTTGCCAAAGGCTTAGGAGATCAGTACTTATGATCTCTCTTTCTCTCTCTTAGTAGATGCTTCTCTCAGTGGCAGAGTATACAGGATCTTTTTTGGAGACAAAGCCAATATGAAGCTGGTCACGTGGGGCACTGCCTGTTATGGCAAATAGGCCTTTCAAGGCCTTGTCCAAGGGCTTTCTACAGGCCTTCTACAGAGCCTCCCTTCCTTCTCCACTGTGGTCAGGCACCAAGGGAAGTAGAGGATTAAGAGCTCACCTCTGTCTGGCATCTTCAAAGGTGATCAAGGTGTACAGATGGCTGAGGAGGAGTTGCCCTCTCTTGGCCCACTGCCAGGAGCTGGAACAAGCTGGTGCTGGCTTTCTGTGCCTGAGCTCTCAGTGAAAGAGGGGAGGTCTGCAGGTTCATCCCCACCAAAGAGGGTCTGCAAGCTTGTCTCTTTGGCCTCCTTCCAGAAGCTAGGGTGAGCTGGTGCTGGCCACAGTCCAAAAAGGTTTGCTTTCTCTATGTTCGAGCTCGCATGCAAAAGAGGGCTGTGGCTACTCCTGCAGAAGTGCTGCAGCCATGCTTAGGCACTTTGTGTTCCATCCTTTGGTGGCAGGTGGTCGAGAGCCATTGCTTGCTACACCCCCGGGGGTGTTGGGGGGGAGCTGTCTTGTAGAGGAGCTCTGTCTCTCAAGATATATCAGAGGAGAAGCAGGAGAAAGAAAAAGATGGTGAAGAGGACAACGTAGAAAAAGGAAGAAGCAGAAAGTACCTTCCCTTTTATAGACTGTCCACCAATCACCTGTAGAGTCCAGACACTGACGCAGAAGGTCTGCTAGGAAGGCTACTTCCAGCTTCAAAATAAAATGTTTTTCTGGCATGAAAGCACCACAACTAATACTTGAACATTTGATAATTTTCAAACTGACAGGAGTGGGCCACAAATTATAACAAAGAGTGGAAGTCACAATATAAATTATATACAGAAGGAAAGGGAAAAGTGATGAAGCTAGCGATGACTTGAGTGGAAACCATTATGGGGTGTTGTAGATAGAGCAGCTGCAGCCCAGGAATTCCTTCTGCCTGTTGCTGTGGTTCTCTGATCTCATGATGGCTTTCACCAGTGGAAGACAAGCTCAGGAAACACAGTGTTGGATTCTCTCAGGATCTTTCATCCTGTGTGATATGATAGTTTTGACCTAAATCAGGTGTGTTCATGTGATGTAAGATCCTGTCAGGGTTCAGGAGATGGGGTTGCTGCCTTGGGTTCTGTTTTGTGACTTCAGGAATAAGAGACGAAACTAAATATTAAACCAGTAAGTCAATATTTGGTTTGTTTTTTTAACTTGAAGTTGTTTGTTGAGAATCTACAAAAATTCCCAAATCTCTTTGTCTTATGATTTTGTTCTTCATTCTGTTGTTTCTGCACAGAGCCTCCACCCATGATTCAGGTGCCTAATAATATCACTGTTGTCCCTGGAGAAGGAGCCATCTTGACCTGCCTGACTTTAAGCACAGTGCGTTACAATCTTACCTGGCAGAGAAATGGCAGGGATGTAAGACTTCAGGAGCCCCTGCGAATCCAGGTGATGAGCAACTTGTCTTTAGAGGTGAAGGATGTAAAGCTCACAGACGCTGGCAAGTACAGCTGCATTGCTTCTAATGAAGGAGGATCTGCCATGGCATCGGTCTTCCTTACAGTGCAAGGTAATGAGGGCACTGCATGCTAAACTTTGTTATGGTTTATATTTTCTGTATTTCATCTCCTGTGTTCATCTGGATTATTTTATGTCACACTGTCATTCTGGTTAGAGGAGACCTCTAAGATCATCAATATCAGAATGCGACTTCTAAATTTTTCCAGTGTGTTCTGTTACTGCATTGAATTTGTAGTGCCAAGCTAAGAACTAACTACAGTTTTCCAAACACAGGGAATTAAAAAATGCATCAGAACTGAAAAAGGCAGCATGGGTGACACCAAACAAGATGTATAACTATTTTGCTGTTTTAGACCAGTAACAAATTTCAATATAGATATAATATAGATAATATAGATAATATAGATATAATTTGCCTTGAAGCTAATCCTTTTAGAATTTGGAAGTACTGCAGATTTCTATTCAGTTGTCTTGGTCATGTGGAGATCTGAACTTTTGTTTCCTAGCTGCACATCTATGAGTAAGAAGAGACAGAACTCCAAATGTAGTAAAAAGACACATTCTGTCTGCTTGTACATGTCTATGACAGGGTTTCTGCTGGCTAAGTGTGCCTGGGTCATATTCTGTGCAAAATGGGTAGCCTCAGTAGTTCTGCTTCTGTAATTCTGGTTCTTCAACTGATGGAAAACTTTTTGAATTATGGGGGGAAAAAAATTAAATTCAGTGGAATTGCCTGGTTTAAGGTGCTTCAAACCAGAGAAGGGTCAAAAATGAAGCTGTGGCATTTACAAAGGCTGAAGGAAAAAAAGTCATTCATTGAAAAACTTAGTCTAAAATTGTACAAGATTTTTCCATCAAGATACTCAAAGACAACAAGAGAAACATCCTCCTCCCTTGCTGATCTCTTCCTGGGGTCTAGGTTTCCCTTCCTAATGTCTGCAGGCTAGCTGGGAGCTTTAATTCAATTACCAGATTACTTGTGACAGTTTTTAATAGAAAACCTTCAGAAGTTTCCTGCCACCACAGCATCACTTATATCTGTAAAGCGATTATATCGAACAGTTGAGAATTAGCTGTTCCTGGTGTTGGAAGTGGCTTTAAAACATGTTTGATATAAACCTTTTAGGCAGTTTAGACAAAATAACTTCCATTGGATACCTAGAGAGGCTCCCATGTGTGATTGTATCACGTACAACCAGGGTGCTTCACAGGGTCTAGAAAAGTAAAGGGTGGCCATATGTGAGCAGTAAAAGATTTATCGGGTTGTATCATTAATGTTCCAAGGAAGGAAATCTCAAGTCTTGTTAATAGACTGAGATGGTTCATGCTTTGTTTTGTTGCACATAATGCAGAATGAAGTTCTATAGAAGTTCTTTATTATTGTTGGGACAGTTACAGATCTCTGAATTTGGGATCAGAAGAGAATAAACACTGCTTTCAACCCTGTTGTCCTTCTGGAGTGGGAGTTAAGGCAGAGAACGACTGCTGGTAGCTCTAAAAATAACCCAGCATCTGCTTTACATGCTGATGGGGATTGTAGTAAACCCTTGTTTTGAAAGCTTTCAGTTTGCTGCTGCTGTTTCTGAAAGAGAACATTCATCTGACTTGTGTGCCAGCAGCTGTACAAATACAGGCTGAAATTTGGAGCAAAGTCTGACTTCTTGCCCTGCTTGCATGTTCAGCATGAAGAACATATTATAGTAACTCAGAGCTGGAGATCTCATATAAAGCTTATGTCTCTGTGCTGTTTTGTGGCTTAGAGCAGCCTGAAAGACTAGTGTAGTTTTTCACATTGATCTTATGTGGAAACAGAAATGAATTCATAAACTCCTTTTTCAGATGCCTCCTGTAAGTTAACAGAAGCCTGGAGGGAAATTCCAGGAACACATGAACACTTTCTTTCCAGTCTTGTAGGTGAAATGGGAGTACTTGAAACTTTGTTGAATTTTAAGCATGTGTTAAAAATTCTACATTAGTTAGTTCATAATTACTACATTCAAATTGAATCCGTTTGAAACCACTGATGCAAAATGATGACCTGGTACTGCTTATTTTAGCCCAGCTTCATCACCTTGGTGGTTCATGCTGATGGATGTTGATGGGGTCTGGCATCTTTTTGTCACAGTTGGTGCCCACATTTGGGAGCTCTAAGTTCTGTATCTCAGAACAAAGGAAACCTTTGTGTGGGCATGGGGATTAATTTGGTCTCCATATTCTGCATCCTGACTTACTAACTGGAGAACTAGTAGACCTTGCTAGCTGAATCGACAGGCTCTGACTTTAAGTGTCTTTTTCACATTATGGAGCTGTTTGAAAATGGAAATAAACAAATTGTTGCAGTCCTTTGTTTTCTATGGTTTAAATTGCTGCTTATGTTGTTTTTTACTAGAACCACCCAGGGTTCTCATTTCACCGAAGAATCAAACTTTTACTGAAGGCTCTGAAGTGTCGATCAGGTGTTCAACAGTGGGTTATCCGAAGCCAACAGTAGTGTGGACACACAATGATATGTTCATCATTGGCTCAAGCAGGTAGGGGAGGGGTTACAGCTTTCTCTATTTTAATTTTTTTCCTATGTGCGAAACAAGTTGTGAGAAAAAACAGAATGGTCTGACTGTTGGAAATGGTACCTCAAACCTTAGCTTTTCTAATTCTTTATTTCTTTTTCTCCATCTAAAATATAAATAATTCAGTTCTCTTCTTGTTGATACTATCCGGTAGATAAAATAACACAAATATTATTGTTTATCATGAGGAAAAAACCCAGCAATGCCTATATAAACCACCAGGTCATGTTGCTGCTGTTGCCACTTGGAGGGTTGATGTAACCATTACTTTCTCCTTTAATCCTTTTGGTTGGTCCCCTGTGTGTTCCCAGGTACAGATTGACCCCAGAAGGCACCTTAATCATAAGAAGGGCAGTTCCAAACGATGCAGGAACTTACGGCTGCTTGGCCAGTAACTCAGCAGGGACAGAGAAGCAGATGTCCACTCTTACTTACATTGGTGAGCAGAAGTAGCAATGTGGTGGAATTAAAAACCCCAACTAATATATCATCAGGGAGGTTCTGTTAAAATTGGTGGACCCATGCAGAACACATCAGTAGAAATCTAAAAAAAACTCAGAAAAAAGGTCAAACAGCTCCAGAATGTCCCTTTTGTTTTCTATTCAAATCTGAGTGGTGGTGTTAGATGGTATCTGGGACTTAATTTTTGTTCTGACACATTTTTAAAGAAAAAAAAACAACTAAACTCAGATTTTTGATTTATGTGTTAAAAATGCTGAGCACTTTAGAGCTCATTTTCTCTATACTGTTCCTTTTTAGAGAGCCCAACATTGACCATAGTTCAAAGTGAGATCCTGGTGGCTCTTGGAGACACAACTGTTATGGAATGTAAAACGACTGGAATCCCACAGCCCCATGTTACATGGTTTAAAGGTGAGCTTATTCTGTTGCATTTATGTCCTTGAGCAGCTATGTGCTTCAAAAGCTGTGCATTTTTGTGTTTTTCATGTTGGACCTTTGTTCAAATTCCTTTACCACATATAGGGAATTTTTATACCTTCCTTCTTCCAAATCTCGGAGCTGTCTACTAGAATTTTGTTTAGCAGTGAGGCAGCATATTGGGTATCAGAACTGCAGAAGTTTTTAGAGAGTTAAATGGGAGTCAGAGAATCCCATGTCTCAAGTTGAAACATTTATTCTCAGAAGAAGCCACTGACTTCCATATGCGATTGTATAAACCACCTGCCTGCTGGTTTTCTGGAAGATCAGTGATCTTGTTAGGTAGATATTGCCAACAGATAGCTTATCCTGTCCAGTATTTAATTTCTGACAGTAGCTGGAGGAAACCTTGAGGCTTTTTGTGGTCTGTTTGCAAATAACCTTCCCTCAAAGAAAGCTGCTTCTGATCTCAGTGCACTTAATGAATGGCTTGTATTTGAAGGCAAGAGACAATGGGCTTTGATGCTCATCCCAGACAATTCATGTGGGCCAATTCTGAATGTTACACATCACATCACTGTTGTGGTTCCTGCTGTGCTGGACAAGCAGCAGAGCTGTTTTCTAGGTTTTGTGGAGTCCTCAGCGTGGTACAGAGCTGGCAGACAAGTGGCTACCACATGTAGCCTCTAATTTGAGAAGGAGAAATCCAGCCTGCACACTGTGCTGATCCTGATCTCTGTCCAAAGCTACTTGGACAAATAGCTTTGGTTCCCTTTGTGAAACAAATAAAAAGTCTGTGTCTGATGCAGGAATTAATTTTTACACTTGGTTGGGTGGAAGTCACAGAACTTAGCTGCTAAGTTATGAGCACAGCCATGCTATGAGCTCATCTTAGAATGGGCACTGATTTGTTGGAATGATTGTGATACCCTGTTATATCTGAGTTAATTTTTTCTGTCTGAATGTAGGTGACTTAGAGTTGAGGGCATCACCATTTCTGATTATTGATACTCATCGGGGTCTTTTGAAGATCCAGGAAACACAAGAGCTGGATGCTGGTGACTACAGCTGTGTGGCAACCAATGATGCAGGGAGAACATCTGGAAGGATAACTCTAGATGTTGGTTGTAAGTAGTCTGCAAGACAGGAAATAATCTGATTTCAGTGACTGTGGTCAGTGGTGCCTGGATTATCTAAGTCTTTCTCACAAAGGAGAAAGGTGTTCTGAGAACACCTTTTGGTGGCATTTGCTGAGCTGATTCTTCTCCAGAGAGGTTTTAGTTGATATTAGGTAAAACTTTTTCATGGAAAGGGTCATCAGGCCTTGGAACAGGCTGCCCAGGGAGGGGGTTGAATCATCATCCCTGGGAGTGTTCAAAGTCACAGGAACCTAGAACTTTGGGACAGGGTTTAGATGTTTTCCAACCTAATCGATTCTGTGATTCCTATTTGGCCTCCAGCTTTTCTTCACTCTTATTTTGCAAAGCATAGAACACATGGGCTGAAAGAGAGAGGCAGAGGAGGAGGAAACATTTCAAAACTCATCCTAACATAGTTCCTAAGTAGATAATATATTATTTAATTTTATTTATTGAGTGGGGTAATTTTAACTTATCCCTTCTTTTAATTCCAGCTCCCCCAGTTTTCATTCAGGAACCTGGTGACAAATCAGCGGATATTGGCTCCAACATCACCCTGCCCTGCTATGTCCAGGGTTACCCTGAACCAAAGATTAAGTGGCAGCGGCTGAATGGTGCTTCCCTTTTCTCAAGACCTTTCGCAGTTAGTTCCACCAGTCAATTGAGAACAGGAGCTCTATCCATTAACAGTAGGTAGACTGAAAATATTTGAAAACAGATTCCAGAAGGAAACGTTACATTTAAGACATTATAAGTTACTACACTACCTCATAAAATTGTTAACTGTGTAGAAGACCAGATTTTTATCAGATTGTTTTTCTGGTACTCACTTCATTGCTTTTGATGTGAGTTTATGAATTTGGTTGTGGTTGGCCATTGCCTTTACTCTTCTTCATAGAAATTATTGCACCTTTTTTAAAATTCATGTGTATCATGCTCCCTGATATGATGAGGTTTTCGGTTTGGGTTTTTTTTTGCTGAGATAATTGTTTATAAAGTCACTGGTTTAAATAAGTGCTATTTTGAGTGATAACTGAAAACTCTGCTGATGCCTTTCTGACTTCAGTTACTTTGAGATTTTCAGTTACCCTTGTATAAACACGGTTATTCTGTTTTCTTAAATGCTTTCTTACCCAAGAGCTCTTCTAGTCATTACCTCTACACTGGGTGAGAGAAATGATTTGGCCAAAAGCCGTTATGTGAAACGAAAGGGTTGGGATTCCCTGCACTGCACATTTCTCAACATCATTTCAGATACTGCAGTCACATCTCTTTGTCCTTCCTCTAGATTTGTGGGTTAGTGACGAAGGAACTTACATCTGTGAAGCTGAGAACCAGTTTGGAAGGATTCAGTCACGTCCAGCCACAGTCACAGTAACTGGACTGGGTAAGTCTGGTTAATGGTGATAACAGCTATAGGTGGCATTCAGTACCGGCAGAAAGACTGGGTCGTGGTAGTTTGTGTTTGTATGACATATGTTTTATTCCTAAATAAATCTACTAAGGAATAAAAAAATCGCCCTAAGGATGAGTTCTAATAGGGTTTCTGGGGTCTAAAAAGCCTAGCGAGGTGAGGATGGAATCCATCTGCCATCAGTGAAACCACTTTTTTGCCTAAAGCATTAATTTAATTTTAAAATATAAAGAAACCTTATTTAGCAGTATTATTTAATCCCCATATTGAAAACTAATCAATCAAGATCATGCCCAGGAGTGATTTCTGCTGGCTCTTCACAGACAGCATAGTTTCTGATGGACTGTTGATGTCTGTTCTAATTCTTTAAAATGTTACCCCAAAGGAATTTGTCACTTGTCTTTTTTCCTCCCCAAACCTTCTTTTGTTCATTAGTACTGAAGTAACATCAGATGAAGGACTTGATGTTGTCAGATTTAATAATGACAATTCAAATGGAAAACTTTATGTGGCTGTATAAAAATTCCTTATAACATCTTCTCGTTCTTTATTTTGTTCAAGTTAACCCTCTGATTGGAGTAAGTCCAGCCTCTGCCAATGTCATTGAGGGACAGCAGCTCACTTTGCCATGCATGCTGCTTGCTGGAAACCCCATTCCAGAGCGGCGGTGGATCAAGAACGGCATGGTGGTAAGACTGGTTTGTTTCCTGTAATATTTATTGGCAGAGAACCTAAAATTGACATCTCAGTTTCAGCTTTGGACTCTGACTATAGGAATTTTGATGCCGTATACCCACCAGAGTGACAAATTGCTGGAATTTAAACCCTGGTAACTGAAAAGCATTTCTTTTCCCCTGTTTATCACAGCTTTGGCTGTTTTATTTATTGTCACCAAGCAGAATCCTGGCACTACCTGGCTCCTCTATGTACATAGTTTTCTGCCCGATTTTTCTAGCACTGGGAATCACTGGTCTCTTCTTTAAACTGAAGTGCAAGTAGCATTGGCTGCAGCTTCTGGGAGAAATATTGGCAGGATTCTCCTTGTTGAACTGCTAATTCCTCTGTACAAGTAGTGCTAGTTTCCTGTAATTGCGAGCTTGTGGCAAAAGATCTGTTCCAAGGAAAGCATTGGAGCAGGTTCCATGTAGAGAAGATTGCAGCTTTTTCTAAGCACAGTGTGGCCGGAACAGTTTGTGTTCTGACAACCTTTCTGTAAAGCAAGTCTAGGTTGCTGAGCTCCTGGGGTTCTTCTGATGATGCTGTGTGGTGTATGAAGTGCTAAGTATTTAGTCTCTGGTGAAAAAGCTTTTCTTGCCTTTCATGACAGTGTGTGTCAGATATGAGGTGCTACCAAAATTCTATTTGAAATAATTCTATTTAAAAATCAAATTTTTATGAAAGATTGAACGTACAAAAAGCTCCAGTAACATTTCCCAGGAACATACAACTTTTAAAAACATGAAACAGTCAAAAACTGCACTGCTTCCCAAAATTTAGTATTATCAGAAGCATTTCCTTCAGTAAAATATTTCATCACTCTTTTGGCAGCTGGTTCCCAATCCTTATATTAATGTTCGTAGTGATGGAAGTCTGCACCTCGAAAGGGTCCGGCTGCAGGACAGTGGTGATTACACCTGCATGGCGAGTAATGTGGCTGGGACAAGCAACCAAACCACTACTGTCAATGTGTATGGTAAGCAACAAAGAAAAATATAACACCAGTATGCATCTCTAGCTTTATTGCAAACCAGATGTGAGTGGGAGTTTACAAGAGAGCCATAAAAAACCCTGTCTGGGGCTTATAACTGATAGAAGGAAGCACAACTCATGGGAGAATTAGAATTAAAGTGAATTATGAGTTTGGCAAAATGCTCTAGTGTTGTTTCAGTTCCCCCTCTTTCCCCTTCATTTTTTTTCTTTCTTAATTAAAACATACCAGAAATTCCACTGACAGCAAGATAAAGTGTTACAGTTATGGTATCTCATCTGAATCTCAGCTGAAGAGACTTGTATCAAATTCAGTATGATGTCAAAATCATTTCATGGTTTGCAGCCTGAAATGTTCTATATTTGATTAATCATGTGAGATTTACTTTAAGCTTCACTAAATCCCTCTATGTAAAAATAATAGTAATTATATTTTAAATACAAGCAAGACCCTCAGTGTCAACATTTCTTTTTGAAATATTTCAGAACATGAGAACAGAAAGGAATACATTTGATTTTTGGGTTTGGGATTACAGCCTTAAAGCTGATCATCTTTTCTGTTAATTCAAACACATCTCAGTTAAGTAGGGGTACAAGGTTGTAAGAGTTGCTCTGTGGTTTGAAATGTCTCCTGCATTTGTTTCATATTTTCCGTTCTTTTCAGTTCTGCCTGTTATTCAGCATGGACAGCAGATATTCAGCACCATTGAAGCCATCCCAGTAACATTACCGTGCAAAGCTAGTGGGGTTCCAAAGCCATCTATTGTCTGGTCCAAGGTAATGTCTCGTTTTTGAACTGTTCCTGGTGAAAGATGAATTGTCCTAGAAACTGTTGAGGCAAGGAGATGGCCAAAGGAGTCAGCTGATAGGTCCTGGAAAACTCTTATTTATTATCTGCTGTTCTTTTGAGAGAAGAGCAGAGCTTTCTGGCCATTCTCCAGGCAAGGATCAGTGTTCTGTTCTTCACAGGGGGCTGTGGTTGTTGCTCTATCTTTGGTTTGTCAGGGAAGAAAAGAGGGGAGGAGTATTTCTCTTTCATTACCATTTGTAACATTCAGTACAGACAAGGAAGAGGCTTCTGGCTAAGAATTTATATTCTTTATATTACTGTATTTTATACAAGGTCTGTTGTGTCATCAGAAATCAATGTCAAAATTAACACAGTTGGAATTCTGATTTTTAAAAAGTTAAAAAAAAATTTTCAAGAATTGGAGTCTTGAAAATGTAACAGTTCAGAATCCCTGTGCATTGGCTCTTGTTACTACTGCTTAGCAACACTTCAGTGTGAAAAGTTACTGAAGTTAGGTAACTTTATATATGGAATTTGGGAGCAGGCTTCTTAGTTACTGTAAAATATTTTGTCCATCTCAGCCATAAAGACTGGAAGCAGTATTGAGTGATTGTAATTTGATTTATTTGAAATATTTAAATATTTATTTTAGATGTATTTAAAATATTTAAATCAAGACACTGTGGACGTGGACTTCTCTTTCCTTTTAATTTCCACAGAAAGGAGAAGTAATTCTTCCTAGCAATGAGAGATTTTCCACAGGGTCTGATGGAAGCCTGTATGTAGTTTCACCAGGGGGTGAAGAGACTGGGGAGTATGTGTGCACTGCAACAAATGCTGCTGGCTATGCTACACGGAAAGTCCAGCTGACTGTCTACGGTATGTATGAACGAAAATTGATGTTATCTTTCTCCCTCTTCATGTTTCATTTAGATGGTAAAACCAGTGAACCAAGATACCCACAGTGCAAGTGGGATTTAAACAAATCTCCACTTAGTGCTTTTGATTTGTCCTAAGTCATTGGATCCACATATTGGGTAGTTTTACCAGTGGATCATCGTTCAGTCATGAGTCTCTTAAAACCTGATACCCGTTGCCTTTAGTTCATGGACCAGGATCTTGTGTTGCTTGTAATTTCGTCTTTTATACACAGGAGGTATCTGTACAGAAATAGAGTATTATGCTAATAGAAGAATGAAGATCCATTAATTCCACATGTCCCAAAGCATCTTCAAATCCCCAAATATCATTTAAAAGAAGATTGATCTAGGTGTAGGTTTGCTTTACAAGGCTTTTATGGTTGCTTTATTTTGGTGCTTCGGTGTAATACAGATCAGCTGTTGGCTGCAAACTACCTATATGAAACAGCTCAGCATATGCGTGAAGTACACACATCTGCTGCTCTCAAGCTTTTTGGGTGGATAGTGCAGTCTTGCTGGTACTTGCCATATTGCATGTGGACAGCAGCCAGTGTCTGAGCTACAGGTATTGGACGTAAGTGTTATAGGAGTTGCAGACATGCTATTTAAAATAGGATTGCTACGCTACAGACCTGACTAAAACAAATCAGGGTTTAATCTGAAGTAAAATTGCACATTTGTACAAACATGTATTTTCATTGCAGCTCCTTAACATGTTCTGTGTTACAGTGAAACCTAGAGTTTACAGGCCTGGAGACCAGCAAGGAAGCATGTACAATCAGCTCATTGAGATGTCAGTGACTGCAGGGGAAGATGTTGTGCTTCCTTGTGAAGTAAAGAGCGCGCCACCTCCCATCATAACCTGGGCCAAAGAAATGCAGCTCATCTCTCCATTCTCCCCAAGGTAACAAAGTCTGATGAAAACACAAGTGAAATTGTGTTTAAGCTCAGGAGAATCCTGTTCTGTTTGTACTGCAGGGGACCCCAGAGACCCACTTAATAAATGTTGTAAAACTGATTTTCTTAAGTGCTTCATATTTATGCTCAGGGGAGCCTTGTCTGTTACTCATATGAAGTCTGGGCTGCCAGTAGAGTGCAGATGATGATAAATGTGAGTGATTACAAGGGCTTATAGCTTGCTCTGTATCCAAAAGCTCTCCAGATAGTCTTGAATGTGGGAAAAACAGCTAAATGCTCATAAAAATGTTTCATTGATAACCTTGAACAATTGAGAACTATTTCTTTCTGAAGCATGGTCCACAGTACTGGACTTTATTACTTTTATATGGTATAAAGTAAGGAGGAGAAATTAGTAGGCAACAATTCTCAGTACATTCACTGTTACAGTGGCAAGTGCTGGGGGCATACTGGTCCTTTCTAGTCTACAAGACACTCCAGAAGGGGTGAAGTCTACAGCTGTATTCATAAACCAGGGAATAATAAAGCTGAAGGAATCATAGGACCTGAAGATGAGCCTCTTTCTCTTGGAGCCAGATCAGAACCTCAGAGCCACCCACTCCAGCAGGACTGTGACAGCTTCAGACGCTACATATTTGGGGGAGTTGATTCATTTTTACTAATCCATGTGGAATTTTCTGTGGTGTCCCATGAGCTTGTTGCACACACTAACTAACTTGTGCTCTTGGTCCCTTGCTTGTCCTCATTTTACCTTAGGAGACGTGGATAAATGAGACTACTTTGCTTATGGCCAGTATGGGAGAGATCCAAGTTGTCCAGAAGAACAGAAGTCTAGCTCAGCCCATTCCATGAAATTGTTTGCAGATGTCAACAAAAGTCAAAGAATTAGTCCAAACAAAATAGTTTGAGACCACCCAAAGATGATGTTAGAAATGGGACCAGTAAACAAAAGAAGAATGAAATCAGACATGAAGGAATTTTTATCAGAAAACAAATGTAACTAGTGGCCAAAATCAGTTGCCCCAGCAATCTGTCTTTTGGCATTACTAAAAAATAATTTAAAAAAGAGGTTTGCAAAGATACATACAGCAGAGGAGGAATCGTATTATCAGACAGATTTGGGTGGCCTAGAGGAAATACACTTCACTTGTCTTCCCATTCATCTCTCTGGGCCATTGCAATCCCAAAATACAGTGTTTGTGCTCCTGTAATAATATTGTCCTAAAGAGTCAGTGCCAGAGAAACAAAGACACCAGTTCCCACCAACTTTGTCTAAATGATCTTTATGACCTGGAGTGCTAGACTTGAATTTCTTCATGTCAATTCTCAGCTGTCAGTTTTAGTTCCCTCCTCATTTATTTTTCCTGTTTCAATTACTTTTGACATCTAAATGAGTTGCCAAAATCAATCTTGTAACACTACAGGTCTGTGACCAGAACTGAAGTAAAAATGAATGCTGAGTTCTTAGTTAGGTACTATGGAATTATGCCACAGCAGCAATTTTGTGATAGAATATTTTTCATAATCCTTTCTGCCACCTTGAACCAACATAACCGGGTGGGTTTTTTCCTGGACAAAATGGTATCAAATGTTGTTTAACTTTCTGACCCAGCTGAGTAAAAAATGACAGGATGTTGAAGAGCTCTATTTCTCTACCTGTTGGGTTCTGTGGTTTTTTTCCTAGAAACCACAGAGATTTTAATGCAGTCCTGTAAGTAGCTAGAACCAAATTTTGTAATTTGGATCCTCTATTTTAGATACTGCATATTCTGAATCTAGTTCCTCCATAAAAACTTAGAAATAATAAATAAATGTAGTTGTTGTTTAGTCAGAGCTCAGTGTGCCCTGTAGAATGTTTCATCTCATAGCAATCACTAGCAATATGTTAGTAGAGGTCATTCCCCTTCCAACACATGTTTATGCAGCATATCTGGTTCTTATTTTTCCAGACACACTTTCCTACCCTCAGGGTCAATGAAGATCAGTGAGACACAAGTTTCAGACAGCGGAATGTATATCTGTGTGGCCACTAATATTGCTGGTAATGTGACTCAATCAGTAAAGCTAAGTGTGCATGGTAAGTTATAAATGGTCTCTGCATCATGTAAACCTTTCTCTTTATGAATATGAAATACTATTTACTGTATTCTTCCAGGTCATACTATCACAATGTGCAATTTGTTGTTAATGAGTTTGTGGGAAAGAAATATTTATACATGTGAATTCTCTCTCCTTTGTTTAATGTTCCTTACACCCATGGAAAAATTGTAGCACAAAACAATGTTTGACTCTGCTTAAGTGCAGCAGAGGGATCCTAAGAACTGAAACCTTTCATTACAATGCACTTAAATGTTCTCTGTGTGAAAGGTTTCTCAGCAGTGAGTTCACAGGTGGTGGCTGCGAACAACAAAGTTGTTTGAGGCTTCCTGCCAACTCAATGGGAATTGCATGTCCAAACTCTTCTAGAAGTGGATATCAGAGCTGCTCCGGCTTAAGCGAGGAGCCACATTCCCTTCCCTCTCCTGCTTCCAGCAGCTGTGAAGCCTTCAGACTATGCTAATTCAATTGCACCACCTGTAATAGACTGTTGTCTGGTTCTCTGGCAGCAGCACACATCTTTGTTTATCTGCCATTGTACTCTACTAGAGAGTCTGGAAAATGACACTTGTTATTGTTTCAGACATTTTTTGTGTCTTTTTATTGGCAATGATCCTTAGAAAGAAAACCATTACATCAAAGAGTTACGTTGGGTTTGAATTATTCTTGAGGACTACCAAAATGTCTTCCAGTCATATTTTATCTCCTTGTCCCAATTTGTGTTTGTAAGCCTATGGAAATCTGGGATTAGTGGAAGGAAACTAAAATGTCAGAAGCATAAAGGCTTTTGAATTGTTTTGTGTTATGAGGAGCCAGAACCCTGTAGCTCTTGGTGTAAGAATATTACACTAGTCATGAAGAGTTTTTATTGACTAAACTTCTCTTCCCTAGTTTCTCCAAAGATCCAGCGTGGGCCTCAAGTTTTGAAAGTCCAAGTTGGCCACCGAGTTGACCTGCCCTGCCATGCCCAGGGGACCCCTGCCCCAACAGTCACTTGGTTCAAAGGTGGAAGTGCTGTGCCTGTAGACAGTGGACGGTTCATCCGTGGCCCAGATGGAGCTCTGGGCATCAGCAATATCCGGCTTCCTGATGCTGGCACCTACAAGTGTGTTGCTAGCAATGTAGTGGGCAGTGATGCATCAGAGATAACAGTACAAGTTCAAGGTATTTCTGTTAGGGGATGAAACTACCTCCTTCTGCACTGGTGCTGTCTGATTTATGTTTGTGAGGGTGACAGTCTTTGCTGTTGACTGTTACCTCCTGCAAAATCCAGATCTGTTTTAGGTGTTACACTCTGATGTTATGCAAGGGAAATTTAAGCAGGCAAATAATCTTTGGAGAGCTTGCAGAAATAAAAATTAAACCCTTCAAAATATACAACTTTTTAATAATACAGAGAAAAATCTTCAAGCTACTTATGATTTGGTTTTGTAATAGGTAATTCAAATTAGATTCCAGTATGGAAAACCTCTTTTTCAAATGCTATCCCCATGTGTTCAGATGTCTCACAATTTCAGAGACCATGTCCCAGCTGTAAAACAGAGATGAAATATTTCCTGAGCTGAAGCAGAGCTCTTCACTCTATCTGTTAGTATGCTAGTGAAATGGTGATGGGGCAAGTGGCCCACATGCCATTGTAAGGATCTAGTACAACTCCTCATTTGGACTGATGCCCATAGTTGTAGTGTGACTTACATAAGCTAAGCAGGAATTACTTCTTTGGGATAGTCTAAAGGCAACATGCTTATCTCTTTGGACTTGCTTTGTGTGAATGAGAGAGATGTGGAAGCATTATGTAGCACTAAACCATATTTTCACATTTAGGAATCTTAGGAATTAGGAATTCTTTTGAGAGAGGTATCTTCATTTTCTTTCAGAGCCTCCTAGTATTGAGGATGTGGACCCTCCGTTTAATAGTCCTTTTCAGGAAAGAGTGGCAAATCAACGTGTTGCATTTCCATGCCCAGCAAAAGGTCTGTATCATTGTTATAACATCTAGTGACAACAAGGGTTTTTCTCTGTTCACTATAGAAAATTACTAAGTTTCTGTGTAGAAATGCTAACCTGCAGTGTTTTCCATATCTACCTCATATGGAAAAAATAATAGTGATTTATGTGCAGAAGATGCATGAAAAGTCATGGCAAGACAACATACTGTTGAGAACCAAGATTTTTACTGTTGAAATCACATCATAACAGTTGGAGCTTCCTCTAAGTTTGAAAGCCTATTGACCTTGCAGTGCATTGTCCTTGCAGCAAACCATGGAAATTGACCTGTTCTTATTCTGAGCTGAGCAAACAGTTCCTTGCAGTTTCCCCTTCTTTTTTTCTTAGGTATGCCAAAGCCTGTCATCAAATGGCTACGGAATGGGAAGGAACTGTCAGGCACTGAACCAGGGGTTTCCATTCTGGAGGATGGGATGCTGCTGATCATCGCTTCGGTTATACCTTCTGATAACGGAGAGTACATCTGTGTGGCAACCAATGAAGCTGGAAGCACAGAAAGAAAATACAACCTGAAAGTTAATGGTAAATAATAAATAGAACTGTTGGGTAACTGATTTTGAAGAACAGCTTGCCTGTTATTGTTGGAAATCAGCTCACATACAGTCAAATTATAACATCTGAGATAAGTACTTCTATTATTCTGATAGTGTTTTTTCTGTTGTTCTCTCTGTGACAAGCCATCATTTTGCTCAGAGCAACATGTCACATTTATAGGTAACTCTACTTATGCTTGAAAATTTTAATGCAGCGGTCATCAAGGGGGTTTGAACTTTCTAACTCACTACATTAAGACTCTTTGCATTCAGAATGAGGCAAATGATAGGTGAATGTTTTGGGAATGGTTGGAGAACTGAAGAGGAAGGATGACTCAGTATCTCCTTCCTTTATATGCCAAGCAAATAACTTTGAATTTTAAAGTTATTGAATAAAAATTGTAAGATTATGTTTCCAGTTTATCGTGTTAAAATATTGATGGCGATTGTGTTTGAATGTGTTTCCCTAGAGTCTGTTCTTCAGTGAGAGAAGTCAATTTTCTGTTAAGGGAAAGAAAGGGCACAGGGAGATACGTCTAGATCTAAAAGGCAATGGAAACACTGGGGAGGAAAGGAAGAGGATCTTAGAAATTTAGATTACAAAGGGTCCTTGACTTGGGAGGAAGTGGGAAATTACTGCAATAGAAGGCTTTACACTTGACTTTGAACTTTGTTTTAGTTCCTCCTGAAATTAGAGATCAAGAAAAGGTGGCAAATACATCAGTAGTTGTTCATCACCCTGTAAGTCTCTTCTGTGAGGTATCTGGGATCCCCTTCCCGATCATTTCTTGGTATAAAGAAGATGTCCAGGTACGTACCTGTAAGATCACATCTGGAATATTGTGTTCAGCTCTGGGTCCCTCAGTTCCAGAAGGACAGAGAACTGCTTGAGATAGCCCAGCGCAGAGGCACAAGGATGACTAAGTGACTGAAGTCTCTCTCTTATGGAGAGAAGCTGAGGGAGCTGGGTCTCTTTAGCTTAGAGAAACAACCTTACTAATAATGTTTATAAACATGTAATGAGTGTCAGGAGGATGGTGCCAAGCTCTTCTCACTGGAGCCTAATCCATAGACATTGTGGAATTGCCTTCTCTGGAGATATTCAAAACCCACTTGGACACATTTCTTTGTGACCTACTGTAGGTGATCCTGCTGTGGCAGGGGAGTTGGACTAGATGATCTTTCAAGGTCCCTTTCTACCCCAACATTCTGTGATTCTGTGATATGTATGTTTAACCTAACTGGAGACCATCACCGGTCAGTTGTGTGTTGATCCTTTCTTGGGATCTTGTTTGAACCAAATACTTGTACATGCCTTTGTGTGTGTTTTAGCTGCACTGAGAACATCCACCTACACGGAAAGGCAGCTAAATGTGGCTAATCCATCAGTTCAGCTGTTCAAGAAGTCAGAAGTAAACTCTCTATTTTCAAGATTCCCCCAGGAATCAGTTTTAGCAGCTTACCACTACTGTAGATGCCAGAGTCCTTGCAGTAGGAACTAATCACGGTGTTTTCTGTAGTCTATATAAGGTGAAATGAGAACTCTTGGAGGTGATTGTTTAAGACGAGGAGGAATCCCTTTATGCACCTTTGAGACTGATCATGACTGATGGGCGAAGAACTTTGAGCTGCAAGTCATATTGAAGAGATTGCAGAATGGAAGAGATTAGTGCTGTAACTGAAAGGGGAAACAGATTATCCTTAGACAAAAACTACCATTTTCGTACAAAAATCCAGCTGTGATATTTGGCTGTTGTAACTTGGATCACTTAAGGCCTGTGTCTCGGGTTTTTTAAGGTTGTGGAAAGCAATGCTCGCCAGATTTTGCACAATGGGAAGATACTGAAGCTCCTTAAAGCTGCTACGGATGATGCTGGACAATATTCGTGCAAAGCCATAAATGTAGCAGGAAGTGCTGAGAAGCTGTTTAACCTGGATATATTAGGTTAGTGCTGTGAGTCTGGAAGGGTGTTTGTTTAAGATGATGATCTGAAGAACAGTTGATGGTAAATTTCAGCTCATTATAAATAGATTCTTCCTCTCTCTGCCCATTAAATACTGCTGCCAGAGCTTTCATTGTGTTCAGTTTGAAATAGTTTACATTTTCCATGTATTGCTGTAACGCAGACAAAATGTTGCTTTTTTTACTGGTTATTGGTCTTTGATGCTTTGGTTTGTATGTTGGGTGAACTTTAGTCTATCAGAGGAGTTGTTTTACATGCAGTTTACCAGCACAAGTGTGCAAGTGCTGGTCATGGTAGAAAAGATGTGATCACTTTGCACTGAGAACTGAAGTTTTTCAAGGGAGCCAGTTTTATAATGAATCTTCTCTCATTAAACCCCAGTTCTTCCTGTAATATTTCTCCCTTTAAAGTTCCTCCGAGTATCATAGGTGCTGAGACTCACAGTGAAATCACAGTCATCCTCAACCAGGAAACCCATCTGGAATGCAGGGCCAAAGGCTTCCCTTTTCCCGACATACACTGGTTCAAGGACGGCAAGTAAGTATGTCAGAGCTCCTGTGATTTGTGTCTAGTTTATTGCTGTGCTTTTACCATTTAGTGTAATGTTACTGCCATCAGATATAATTTGTGGTAGTGCAAGGTAGTAAGTTCTTTAATGAATTAAAGTATTTTTGAATTGTGTTTTTTCTAAAAACCAGGAATAGTGTCAATTGTAATAGTTGATCACTTTATGGTGGTTCTTTGGATTAATGCCATTGCTCTGGCACTAAATGATTCTCTTTAATGGTATAGTTACTGCCATGAAAGAATCATTTCTTATTACTGTCAGTTTAAATTAATGATTAATTTAATTTTGAAGGTTCCTTTCAACTCAAAACATTCTATGATCCTATGAAAAGATGGGGTCAGAATTCTGTGAATCAAAACAATCTCTATTGCAGGCCCTTGTTCTTGGGTGACCCAAATGTTCAGCTTCTAGACAAAGATCAAGTTCTGCACATAAAGAATGCCCGAAGGGTTGACAAAGGCCGTTATCAGTGCAGTGTCACCAACACAGCTGGCAAACAAGTTAAGGAGGTCAAGCTCATCATCCATGGTGAGTTTACAGAATTCCTAGAAGATCTTTTCATTTTACTCGTAAGATTTTTTTTCTGAATTTTGTGTGTAAATCTGATAGTTGCCTGTTCAAAAAGAAGCATTTAGCTGTATCAAAAACAGTTGTCTTTTGTATATGCTTGTCCTTTAAGTGGATTTTATATTCTTTGTATTAATTTCTGTTTGGTGAAAGCCAAAAATCTTGAAGAGCCTTCTCACCTTTTGATGCTAGTTTGAACTGAATAATTTTTTTGCCACATTTGCTTCATTATTTTGATCTGTGTTATGTTAATATAGTCATGGTCTTATTTTCCAAACACATGGAGAACAGGAAATTCCTGTGATGTCTGTAGATAAGTGTAATGGAAATGAAGAGTTTATCAGGTGGGAGAAAAAGCAGGGAAAGATTCATGGAAGACATCAAAGGAGACAAAAGGAAGAGTTTTTCATTTTGAAAGACAAAGAACATGTGAAACCCCAGTGAGATGTGAAAGCTGAGCAAGTGCCATGCTAGCAGAAATTAGGGGGTTACAAGTGCAGAAATCTATGGGTTAACTACCTACATCGACCTTGAATTTATTGCCTTACTCTGGGATGTTTCTGAAGCCTGGACAATCATATGCACTATGACACCAGTCAGAGTGAAAGTTTTTTCAATGAGGAACACAGAAAATACATGAGGAATCACAGGTGATTGTGGCTGTTGTGAGATTAGCAGAGTTAACATCCTCCCCTGCCCCCTCTGCAAATAAATTCCTGGGAGATGAGGGGTGAACTTGAGGTAGAAGAACAGACTCTTTACTTTTTGATTTCTCATTAATCCTCGTTGAACAAACAAGCTCATGGAGTAGGTGAGAAACCTGGATGCTAATTCTTGCTAATTCTTACTTTGCTTTAGCTGTTAAGCCCTACTTTTAGCTTTGATATTTTCCAAAGTCATCACATTAAAACCATTTCCCATCTCTGGCTGAAACTGATAGAGAAAAGCATTGACCTTTGAATCAGATGTGCTTCAGCCAGTTTCATAGCTTGACAGGTTTTTGCACACAAATAATTTTCATCACAATCCACAGGACTCATCTCACAGGGGTCAATCCATACACTGACACTTTGCTCTACATTTCTGCAGTGGCATTTTAAATGAACATGTGGAAGTCTGGGAGATACTGAGCATGTTTGGCAACAGAGGAGTTAATGTGTCTGCCAGATGTGTCTGATACTTTCAGCAGTCATAAATTCAGTTGTTGCCAATTGCACTGTGTTTTTATTACTGCTACGGAGATTTACGAACTCTTTATATTGGCTGATTTACACGAGAGCTTGTTTGCTAGAAAAATCTCAGCACTGCTGCATGGCAGCAAGGGAAATGACTGTATGCCAAAAGTTTCAAAAATAGCAGTCTAGCTTTATGCTCCTAAGCTTATACTTAATCTCAAACTAAGTGACTTCATCTTCAGAAGTTCTGAACTGTTCCCACTCCAGTCATTGAGGCTGGTGGGTGTATCTAGTATGCTAAATAGCAGGCTGCTGTGCCTTGTGAAATGAACCTTGCAGGGTGTACAGGGGTTGCTCCTTTACCCCTCCAAGACAGGGAAGAAGCAATAACTGTAGGACGTGTGGAGGCCCAGCTGTTGTGGGTTGGCACATAGAATCATGTATGCTGGAAAAGACCTTCAAGATCACCAAGTGTAATCATTAACCCAACTGTCCCATGGCCACCACTAAACCCTGTCCCTAAGTTCCACATCTCCACAATTTTGATTCATGTCCAGGGATGGCAATTCAATGACCTCCCTGGGCAGTGTGTTCCAAGGCCTGATGATCCTTTCCAGGAAGAAGTTTTTCTTCATGTCCAACCTAAACTTCTCCTTTGCAACTTGAGGACGTTTCCTCTTATCCTGTCACTGCTGGAGACTATAAAGTAAAATATTTCCAAGTGCCTTTAGTGAGGCAGCAATGTCTCACAGTGCCTCCTGCAACAGAACAGGCCAGGAAGGGTTGGAACTCTGTAAAATAATTCCTGTATTCTTACAACATTCTAATGTGTAATACAATTAAATCTGTGCAGAGTTATGTTCTTAGGCTTTAATGTTCTTTTGTCTTCTGAAATAGTCCCTCCAAGTATTAAAGGAGGAAACATGACCACAGAGGTGTCAGTGCTACTTAACAATCTCATAAATTTGGAATGTGAAACCAAGGGAATCCCTGCTCCTACCATTACCTGGTACAGAGACAGCCAGCCAATGATTTCCAGTCCCCAAGCTGTGTACATGGACAGAGGGCAATTCCTGCAGATACCTCAGGCCCAGGTATCAGATTCTGCCAAGTATACTTGTCGTGTGACCAACGCTGTTGGAACTGCAGAGAAAATATACCTTGTGGATGTCTACGGTGAGTTTACTGGCTTTGTTTATTTGATGTGTTAAAGAAGTGTGCTTTGAAGCCTTCTCTGCCTTCCCCATTTCTTCCATCTCAAAGTTCTGTAGGTTGAACTACATTGTTCAACTTCTCTGTTTCCTTTTCATCTTGGCTTGCCCTGGCAGCAAATTCTCACATGAAATTGTGCATGACATAACAGTGTAGAGAGAGCCAAAGAGGGTGGAGAGGAAGTAACCCGTTTGCTCAATACATTTTCTGGCTACAGGAATCAGTCACTTGCAATATATGGTTTTTTTTTCCTTTGTACAGTTCCTCCAGTAATTGAAGGTGATGCTGACACAGCCCAGAACAGGCAGGTGGTTGCTGGCAATTCACTGACACTGGAGTGTAAAGCTGCTGGCAACCCTCCACCTCTCCTTACATGGTTAAAGGATGGTGTCCCTGTGAAAGCAAGTGACAAAGTCCGCATTGTGGCTAGTGGGAGGAAGCTGGAGATCCTGAATACTGTAGAGGCTGATCGCGGCCACTACCTGTGTGTGGCCACAAGCATAGCTGGAGAAAAAGAAATGAAGTATGAAGTCGACATCCTAGGTGTGTGAGCAACAGGACTAGTGATGTATCGCATTGCCATCAATGCAGTAAAGTGTGTTTTTATTTTTGTTGATATCAGTGTATGGAAGGTTAGTCAAGCTGCTTATCTAGTTATATCTGGACACTGCACATTTTTTCTGTCTTGGGCTCCAGGACTATTTGAAGACTATTTCAGGTTCATTCTTGCAGAGTTGTTGTGTATGTGATAGGTAAATAATATACTTAGCAACTTTTAGATGCTAACTTGTCCTAATAGAAGAAAAACAGAGGTGTCCATATATGTCAGGATTTTTTTTTTTTTGACAAAACTATTTGAGATAGACATGTATGACATTTCCAGTGCTTAAATGTTTCTCCTGGTGGATTTTTCTCTCTTACAGTCCCACCATTTCTGGAAGATGCAGATGAACTTTTGGACTACATTGTGATTCTCCATAGCCCTTTAGAACTGGATTGTTCAGCAACAGGGACACCTTCCCCAACTATCAAGTAAGGGCATTGGTATGACAGTAGAAAGAAAAAAAAAATCTGTTTTTTATTAGCTTGGAGGTAGTTTTTTAGAGATGGGCCATGTTGTTTAGTGATGGTTAATGTGTAGAGGATATGGGATTTTTTAATAAATTTCACTGAAGAAGTGTGAGGCACACAGTCATGGCAGGATCAGGATTTTGATTTGAAGGAGTTTGGGACATTGTGCCAATATATGTGACCTGGAAATTACAGTGGATAACAAGCTGGCATAACTCTCATTCCCTTGTTGATGTGACTGTGCACATCTGCCACCAGTGATTCCTTTCGCTTTGGAGATCTGTGCCTCTGGTAATAGTATCTGCTTTCACTGCTGCTGTTTCCCAGCTGCCACTTTTATGACTTCTTCCGTAGTGCCTGTTCTGTTATACTCCTCCTGATAAAAACTGTGTCAGTCCATGACACTCAGAGAAACAGAATTATTTTTGCTACTTCCAACCCTCCCTAGAAAGGGAGGTAACTCCAACTGTGTTTTCTGAGACATTAGCTCAGTAGAACTCTGCATGTTGTAGGAGTGTGGCTGATCTTACTTTCACAGAGATATGAGATTGGTCTTTTTTTTTTTTACTTTGGTAGGTGGTTGAAGGATGGTCAACCACTTGAAGAGGGAGCTGGACACAAGTTCTTATTAAATGGGCAAAAACTTTTCATCTCTCGAGCTCAAGTGTCAGACACTGGCCGCTATAAATGTGTGGCCACAAATAAGGCAGGAGAACATGAGAAGGAATTTGATGTCACTGTGCATGGTAGGTTACTCAAGAGTGGGGGAAGGAGCAAACTGCTTTTATTTTAAATTGCTGACAAGAAGGTGCTCAAATTCTCTGTAAATGCTAATTTGCATTAGGTTGCAGATTTAGAGCTAAGAATAGATGAAATAGACGTAGAGCTGCTTTTTCCTGTGGGATATTGCTTCTATATATTTAAATGTGTGTGTTCAAATGATTCTTGATTTGTTTCTACTTGCAGTTCCTCCAAGCATCAAGTCAGCTGGAACTCCAGAGCGAGCTGTAGTGATTTACAAGCCTGTGACGCTGCAGTGCATGGCCAATGGTATTCCCAGCCCCTCCATCACTTGGTTAAAAGATGGTCAACCAGTAAACACAGCCAGAGGAAATATAAGAGTAAGCACTACTTTATGGGATACAAACCATGACAGATCACACAGTTTAGTGCTTCTTTTCACAATATCACAGGATTATTGAGGCTAGAAAAGACCTCTAAGATCATCAAGCTCAGCCTATGACCTAACATCACCATGTGGGCTAGACCATGGCACTAAGTGCCACATCCAGTCTATTCTTAAACACCTCCAGGGATAGCAACTCCACCACCTCCCTGGGCAGTCCATTCCAATGTCTAAACATTCTTTCCGTGAGGAAGTGCTTCCTAACATCTAACATAAACCTCCCCTGGTGCAGCTTCAGGCCCTGCCTTCTCATCCTGTCACTGATTGCCTGGGAGAAGAGCCCAACCCCCACCTGTCTACAACTTCCCTTGAAGTAGTTGTAGAGAGTGATAAGGTGCCCCCTGAGTCTCCTCTTCTCCAGACTAAACAATTGGAGCTCCCTCAGCCTCTCTTCATAAGACTTTCCCTCTAGTCTTTTCCCAGGCTCTTTGCTCTCCTCTGGACCCACTCCAGTACCTCAATATCTTTCTTGAAGCAAGGGCCCCAGAGCTGCTCACAGTACCTGAGGTGAGGCCTCACTATTGCTGAATACAGAGGGATAGTTACATCCCTATTCCTGCTGGCCATGCTATTCCTGATACAAGCCCGTATACCATTGGCCTTTCATGCCACCTGGGCACACTGGTGGCTCATATTCAGCTGGTTGTCAACCAGTACTCCCAGGTTCCTCTCCACCAGGCTGCTCTCCAGCCACACATCCCCCAGTCTGTAGATCTGCTGGAGGTTATCGTGGCCAAAAATGTAGGACTCTGCACTTGGCCCTGTTAAACCTCATCCCATTGACCTCTGCCCATTGACCCAGCCTGTGAAGATCTCTCTGCAGCATCTTACTCCCCTCCAGCAGATCGACACTTCCCCCCAACTTGGTGTCATCTGTGAATTTACTAAGGAGAGATTTGATCTCCTCATCCAGGTCATCAGTAAAGATGCTGAATAGAACTGGGCCCAGCACAGATCCCTGGGGGACTCCACTGCTCACTGGGCACCAACTGGATGGGGCACCACCCTCTGTGCTGAGTCATCCAGGTTATAACCCTGTGGAGGGTGCACCCATCCACGCTATGGGCTGCCAGCTTTTCCAGGAGGATGCTGTGGAGACTGTGTCAAAGGCTTTGCTAGGTGGACCTAGGTCTAGGTGGACCTATCCCTCATGCTGGGATATAAAGATGCTAAAGATCCATTCCAGAAAGTGATGAATCTTTTCCTTGAACAGGGCAGTATCTACCACTGAACAGCAGGATTTAGGAGACTGAATCCCATTAGATACCTCCATATCAGGAGAGTCCATGGCTATAAATACAGCATCTGGTTCCTTTCACTTGTAATTTAACCTTCAAAATAGGGTTATCTGCCTATTATGAGTTGGTTCTATCTGCCTGTGGATGTGAGGTGGGACCAGATGAGTTTATAAGCACCTGTAAGTTTCCCTCTCACTGTGGGTCTCTGGCTTTCAACAAACAGTCCTTCCCAGTACTTGCATGTTCCAGGGGTTTGAGTGCTTGAAGTGGCTTTGATTTACTTTAGACTGGAGCTGGTTTTGACATCTTGCCAGTGCCAGCTCTGTCTGCACCCTTCTCATCACTTTGCTTGCCTGCAAGGTCTCCTTGCAGCTAATAATCCCCAGGGACTCCGGAGTCTCTGAATGGCCAACACACCTCTTGCATTAATATTATCCCCAGGTTAGAAGAAAATTGGGACTGGCTGCTTTGCTGTTGGACTCAGCAGCTCTGCCCAGGATTGTTGTGTAATTTCTCTCTCTCTGTTTTGCTACAGCTTGAGTCTTCAGGGCGTATTCTACAAGTTGGCAAGGCCCTTCTGGAAGATGCTGGCCAATATACTTGTGTGGCAACAAATGCTGCAGGAGAAGCCCAACAGCACATTCGGCTTCATATACATGGTAATGTTTCTGCATCTGGTTAGAAGCTAAACAGCCAGTTTTAAGGCACATTGTTTTACATCTCTATTCCTTTCTCTTCTAAGCTGTCTGGCATTCTTGTTGTCTGTGCACACCCTTCAGTTTTCTTTTGATCCTACTCCATCAGTAAAAAGCCAGGGCAAAAACTGTTGTTTTTGGAATTTAGCTCTTATTTTACGTCAAGCTTTTCTTCTGTCACTTGTTACTTGTGAGGAGATTGACCCCCAGCTGTCTACATCTTTTTGGAAAATTGTAGGTAGTGAAGTCTCCTCTCAGCCTCCTTTTCTTCAGAATAACCAGCCCCAGCTCACTAACAAGGTTTCTTCTCCAGACCCTTTACCAGGCTTGTTGCCCTTCTTTGCACCTGTTCCAGCCCCTTAATGCATTGAGGTCCCCAAACTGAACCCAGTACTCAAGATGTGACCTCAACAGTGCCCAGTACAGGGGGACAATCACTTTCCTACTCCTGCTAGCCACACTATTTCTAATACAAGCCAGGATCCCTTGTTCTTCTTGGCTGCCTGGGTACTCTGCTGGCTCATATTCAGGTGTCTTGCGGTTGAGCAGCTTTTCAGCCACTCTCTCCCAACTCTGTAACATTGCATTGGGTTAATGTTAGTGTCAGTCCTGTGCTTATAAATGTCAGTTTTGCTCTCAACCTTCTCCTTCAAGTTGTCATTATCTGGTGTCTGTCATGTTGCAAGTACATAGATTTGAGTGAGGAGAAGAATCTTGCTTTGTTAATGCTGTGGAAATTTGTTCAGGTTAATGTTACGAGTTCAAGTGAGAGGAGCTCACCATGTTAGAAGATTAAAAGCTCTGTGTTGTCCTCCCTGTTCCTGCATGTCCATTTGAAGTGTTGTTTTTCCTAAAAAAATAAAGTAATAAAAATAAAAATGAAGTTAAATAATTAGCAAGTATTCCCATTTCAGAGACCATCTTTGATGAGAAATCCCTTGGTTGCTCAGCATTTAGTTGAAGCTTGTGCAATTCATTGCCTGAGTTTCACAGAGGGCAGATTTATTTTGTGATTGGATGTTCTGCTTACTGGGTGGCTGAATTAATGAAAACCTGATGCCTTTGTCTTTTCCCAGAACCACCCAGGCTGGAAGACATGGGAAAAATGTTAAATGAGACTGTGGTGGTGAATAATCCAATTCACCTTGACTGCAGAGTGTCTGGAAACCCTCTGCCAGGTACACACACCTTGGAGAACACGGAGCACATCTAATAAACACATAGACCCGTTTCCCCTGTCCAGTTAATACCCTGCCAGAGTCCAAGTTAGCAACTCACCAAGAATTACCAGGTCTAATAATAGAGTCATTAGGGATCAGAAAGGACCTCGAAACATCATCTAGTCCAATCCCCCTGCCACAGCAGGATCACCTAAACCAAGATGCACAGGAACATATTCAGGAGGATCTTTAACGTTTCCAGAGAAGGAGACTCCACAACCCCCTTGGGCAGCCTGTTCCAATGCTCTGAAACCTCCTGTGTTCCAGCTTGCAACCATTGTCCCTTGTTCCATCACTAGATGACCTTGAGAAGAGCCTGGCTTCATCCTCCTGACACCCACCCCTCACATATTTATAGACATTAATGAGGTCAACCCTCAGCCCCCTCCAAGCTCAAGAGACCCAGCTCCCTCAGTCTTTCCTCATAAGGGAGGTGCTCTACTTCCTTCATCATCTTTGTTGCTCTACACTGGACACCCTCCAGCAGCTCTGTGTCCTTCTTGAACTGAGGAGCCCAGAACTGGACAAAGTATTCCAGATGTGGTCTCACTAGTGCAGAGTAGAGGGGGAGAAGAACCTCTCGATCTTGAGTAGAACAGTTTATTCTTGTCCAGGTGATAGTCCTGTAGAGAGAAGAACGGTGATACTCAATTCTAGGTGAATATCCAGGTTCATTTTCTCTACCTTATGAAGAATTAATTCTCATTCTTGTTTTCTAGAATGATTTATTATTGTATGAAGCAAAATTTGACATTATTGGGATATAGGTGCCATGTTACGAAAATGTAAGGATTTTATACCTGTTCTACAGTCCTTTGTCACAAAGTATCAGTTAATTTAGAACAGACAAATTATGGAATTCATGTAATGTATACCATTAGCCCATTTTTAGTCACCTCTTTTGTTGAATTCTGTAGGCAGTTGGTGTTCTGCACAAATGTTACAGATTTCCACATCTTCTAGTTCTAGTTCTTCTAGTTCTAGTTAAATGTTATTAATTGCAATTGATAGTTGTTATGGGTCTGAAAACATAGATAAAGAGTATGTTCATCCCATAGTTTATAACTGAAGTATTTTGAGGAACTTATCCATCTTCTGTTCCACAGCCATCACATGGTACAAAGACAATGGCCTGCTTACCAGTGGCACAAGTGCCACTTTGTTGAATCGAGGGCAGTTTCTGCACATCGAGGATGCTCAGATTTCTGATACTGGCATTTACAAGTGTGTGGCTGTCAACTCTGCGGGCACAGCTGAGCTGTTTTACAGCCTTCAGGTTTACGGTGAGTATTAGAAAATGGAAAAAGCACCTACATAAGCTCTTCAAGTTTCAGCTCTGCTTAGCTGACTTACCATTGCATAACACCATCACGCTGGAAGAGGCAGGCAGAGCAACTGTGGTTTGAACTGGGGAGAGGTGGTAAGAGAAATCAGTTTTAAGACTAATGAGCCACAAACATCAGATAACACAGTAGAGTTATTCATGTTACTACTTCATCAGTGTAGAAGGTCTTGCAATGACACAGTCATAGGATTTTTTAGTTAGGAAAAGTTCTTTAAGATTATCAAGTCAAACATTGCCTCAGCACTGCCAGGTCACTACTAAATCATGTTTCTAAACCCATTTCTGCTGTAGGCAGCCAGTTTCTTCAGGAAAATGCTGTGGGAAGCAGTGTGAAAGACAACATCCACAGCCCTTCCCTCATTCACTACACAGGTCATCTTGTTGTAGAAGGAGAACAGGTTCATCAAGCAGGATATGTCTTTCATGAACCCATGTGAAGTGGTTTTTTTTTTGTTTTGCTGGGGTTTGCTGTAGATGACTTTACAGCAGATAAATTACACAAATCAAATGCTCTTCCATAATCCAAGACTTTTAAAGACAAATGGACTGTGAGTAGTAAGATGAAGTAGAAGTGTGGGTGTTTGCAGTCATGAGGCACCTGATCAAGAGCCAAACTGGAGCATTTCCACTGATTTGAGTGGTCTTTGGATGGAGCTGTAATCCAAATTCTTATCTTGGATCTATGTGTATGTATGTAGTTGGTTTTCTGTAGGAGTCTTCCATGCAAAGCCGTGGCCCATAGTTGGCACAGTGTCCCCACTATGTAGTTCCTATTCATGTTAATTAACAAATAATGAGTTGGGCAGTACATTTCTGTGGAATTAATGACCATCATGGGAAAAACGGATGGCTCAAGACATGGTCAAAGGCAATTAACCCCACAAAGTGATTAATAGCCAGGAAATATTTGTAGCCAAGGCCATTATTCTGGTTAAAAATGAAAAATAACCCGTAAGTCTTTGTATGTCTTCTTGAGGATGGTGGAATCTCAGTGGATATGTCTGGAGTTTTCTAGGGAGCTAATCCTTTCTGACTTGGCCACATCCAATTGTTTCCTCTTCTGGCAGTCATAGTCAGAACTAATTGCATCAAAGGGAGCTGAAACACCTATCCAAGAATGTACTTAATTCAGCTTGCATGTTGCCAGCTTTACAACAAAGAGCTTTTGGATCTGTGAGCAAGTTAATATTAAATGAAATTTGGCAGCAATGCTGGGGGAAGCGATTTGAATTCTTCTTTAGTATTTTCATATTATTTCACTGCATTAATTCTTTTCAACTTCTTTCTCAACACTTTTGAAGCATTTGAGAACAGTGGGTGGTGATGTACTGAAATACGAGAATTGGTAGCATGTGGGGGGTGGAGATTACAAAATCACTCATTCTCCTTTCCTGCCATTTCTCCAGTTACTAGAATTTATATAAGAGTAGGCAGACTGAGCTTTGGGTTGTTAGAGGTTGCAGCATTTACTACTGCATCTTATTTTCAGTACATCATTTTGTAAGTATTTTTCCCCCTCTCATAGGATGTATCACAGTATCACAACAATGATGAGGCTGGAGAAGACCTTAAAGATCATCCAGTCCAATCTAAAACCAACCAAGTAAACCTAAACATCTGACATCTAGATCATGCCACTCAGCAGTTCATCCAGCCTAACCTTAAACACCTCCAGAGACAGTGACCCAACTACCTCTGTGGGCAGCCCGTTCCAAAATCTGATCACTCTTTCATTAAAAAACCTTTTCCTAATGTCAAGTCTAAACCTTCCCAGATGGAGCTTAAAACTGTGACCCCTTGTCCTGTCTCCAGTGTCCAGGGAGAAAAGACTGACCCCTGCCTGACTATAACCACCTTTTAGGTAGTTACAGACAGCAATAAGGTCATCCCTGAGCCTCCTCTTTTCCAGGCTAAACAGACCCAGCTCCATCAGCCTCTCCTCGTAGGGCTTACCTTCCAGGCCCTTTACTATTCTAATGTGTGCATGAGCTGATCACACCATTCTCATCTCTTTCTATGAGTGGCTTCAAGTATTTGAACACGAGGAACAAGTTGCAGGACAAGAGGAAAAGGCCTCAAGTTGCACCAGGGGAAGTTTAGATGAACTTGAGGAAAAACTTGCTCATGAAAAGGGTCATCAGGCCTTGGAACAGGCTGCCCAGGGAGGGGTTTGAATCACCATCTCTGAATGTCTTTCAAAATTGTGGAGATCTGGAGCCTTGAGACAGTTGGGTTTAAGGGTGCTAGGGCACTGGAACAGGTTGCCCAGGGAGGCTGTGAATGTTCCATCCCTCAAGTGTTCAAGAGCAGGTTGGATGGGGCTCTGGGCAACCTGGTCTGATGAGAGATGGCCCTGCCCATGGCAGGGAGTTGGGACTGGGTTAGCTCCAAGGTAATTTCCAACTTAAACCTTTCTGTGATTCTTATCTGGTTCAGCTTTGTATCCTTTTTTCTCTCAGTTCCACCATCAATCTCTAGCAGCAGTGAGATGGTGACAGTGGTGGTTAATAATCCGGTGCGCCTGGAGTGTGAAGCAAGAGGCATCCCTGCACCAATTCTGACATGGCTCAAAGATGGCAGCCCTGTTTCCAGCTTTAGTGATGGACTGCAGGTACTGGTTTCAAATCCTGCTTTCTGAGCTGATTCCTCTTGTTGTTAGAAACTGTTAACCAGTGAACAGTGGAACAGAATGATTTGGAGATTTGAAACAATCATGAGGCCAGTTGCTCTAGGTTATTGGTGTGAGTTTAGCTCCAGTAATTACTGGTTGAACCTGAGGATCTTAAGGGTCTTTTCCAATCTAAATGACTCTGTGGATCTAAAGTACGATGAAATAAGATGGTCCTTTCAACTGAGGAAGAGTTTGCTTCAACAAATTCTTCACTTTCTGGCAGGGAGAGGAGATTGGACCATGTTTCTAAACTGAAGAGATCCAGAAAGCTCGATTGGGTCATATATCATTAGATAAAATAGTATTTCAGGAAAAAAAAAAAAGGCTGACCAGTGATGTAAGGAGATATTTCAGAGTTGGAAGGAGGGCATGGTTGCCTTTTCAAGGCTCAATTTTATGGTCTGAAAGGCAGGAGTGGAAACATATACTATATGGGTACCAACTCAGGGCACAGACAAAAGGAGTGACAGAATGTTTGAAGCTGGAAAGAGGGAGAAACATCCAGATTCTACAAAGACTTATGAATGCCAGGAATTCCCTACAGACTTGACCAAGGTCAGGCTTGCGCTTTGCAAATCTCAGTCAAAAGAGAGCACCAGGATTGCAGGGATGAGCATAGGGAATTAAGAGATGGGGGGAAACCAAGCATTTAATTTAGAATTTAGACCTTGTAGTTCTCTTTGCTTATGGTTTACACTAAGGTGTGTGTTGTTCTCATATGGCAGGTCCTGTCTGGTGGCAGAGTCTTGGCATGGACTAGCGCTCAGATCAGTGACACAGGAAAATACACTTGTGTTGCTGTCAATGCTGCGGGCGAGAGCCAAAAAGATATCGATCTCAACATTTATGGTGAGGCTTTCTGACAAATTTCTTATTCTTTTAGCTCATGAGAACAGTTCCTGGACTTTCTTAAACACACAGTGGCCTTGAGCTTTAGCAACATTGAATGTAACTGGTTCCAACCTATACTGGAAAGCAAAGTGATAAGGAAGTGTGTAAGTCAAAAATGTATATGTGCACCTACATATGCGTGTATTAAGGTGTGAGTATGTTCATATGTGCATCTTTGAAGAAACAACTGCTGTAGTAAATTTACAAGGTCAATATGTAATAGCTCATTTGTAAAAGATATGAGAAATTATGTGCTTTGTCTTTGTGTAAAACCCAAGTAGATTCTGTAAGCAGAAGACATTACTGGACACAGAGATCAGTGGTCTTTATTGAACCACAATGAGCCCATGTGAGTTTGCCATACTGTTCCTGTTCCATTTTTAAGCATTGCTTGACTGTTTTAGTGCTAACAGTTTTTAGGGCAACCAGTCAACATTCTCTTTCAAGGTGTAGGACATGTCTCTCTTTTATAATTTTGTCAGGTCCATGAATTAGTTCTGAAATGTTTGTGACTGAACTCAGCTAAATCTGGCCTTCCCTCTGTTTTCTTGTAATCTGTTTGAGCTTTGTCCTGATTTATTGTAACCTGTGTAAGATGCCTTTTGCATGTTGTGCTCTTGGAGCATGTTGTGTTCATGTGGCAATACTAAAGAGCAAGTCAGGCCAGGGACGTTGTAGCATGTTATAAGCATCCTCGGACTGCTCAGCAGTTTTGTACAACAGCAAAATGAGGATGAACAATGATCTCCTATTTGTTTTAGAAATCTTACGGCACCAGATGTGGATAGAGGGCTCTGGAACCGAAGAATCTTTGTCGTTTTGCTTCTGGTTTCAGTAGATCAGTGGTGAGAGGTGTTTTGGCTCTACCAGCCTCTGGCTTTATGTCAGTGCTAAGCTGAAAAATCTTGCAGGAGAAGTTAGAGGTCTGGCTCTTTCCTAAGGTGACTGCAACAGCTGGCCAGGTATTTTTATTTTCAAGCCTTGCTTTCAGTATTGACTTTCTCTTCAATACACTGGGGTTAGGATGCCTGGGACCACAGTCTGCATCTGCAAGGGAATCTGGCAAGCAAATCCAAAGTTATCATAGGCTGGAGTCTTTTACAGTAAAGAATATCAAGGTCTCATCTGGTATTTGAGGATAAGTGTGTATGTGTATATATGTAATGTGGATATAATTTCTGTTTCTGGAACCTGTGTCCATTTTAGCTGGTTGGAAGCTATGTGTGTTTAACATGACTTGCATTTGAAGCTGGCCAGATTTGAGCTCAGCTGTAGGGCTTTCTTGAGTGAGGCTGTCACCAAAAAGTAATATTACTCTTTGGGCTCGTCTCATGTGGGTAATCTAATTAAGAAGTCACAGGAGGGAAATAATTTGGAGTGCAGTTGGAGCTGAGATGTTAGAAGTGTGCTGTGTGATGAGCCAATCCAAGTGTTGGAAAAATCTGGGTCACATATAGTTACCATGAGCACAATTAGATTAATTTTAAAACCAGTTCCTTCAGAAACAGATACTTTATTCTCTCAGTTTCCTTTTGAATACATTTCATTTAGCTGAGAGGAAAAGTGTTGGAAAAGTATTTGGAAATAAATTTGCCCTATGCAGTAATGGACCAGGTTCTAATTTTCAGATCCACAACACTTGTAAAGAATCTGGGCTTCTGTGAATTCTACAAAGAAAGTAAGATAAACAGATTTTTTTTTTTTTTCAGTTACTGTATTTCTTATCCGCAGAGACCAGGCCTTTCCCTAAATTATTTCCAAACTGTGAAATCAGCTGCTCTGCTTAGTACTTCCTGTGCAAGAAAAACAAAGTGTTATTATTAATGTTACTTCTTGGGACGTCTTGGGAATTGTACTGCTGGTTTGTGAGTAGCACTGTGGGACTTTTTAAAATCTCACGTGTGCCAGTTCATTTGGTTTCTTTCTGTCCACAGCAAAGCCCAGAGTATTTCTCACAGATACTCGCACTGCTCCCCTTCTTCTTAGCCCAATATTTTGTGAAATCAGACACATAGTTTTGGATTAATGGCTTGCAAAAATAAAAAGTAAAAGAAATGCAACAGCAAAAGTTCTTATGTTTGGTCCTTGCCAACATTTTGGGAGAAGATTGAACTCTTAGTCCACAACAGGCATGAAAATTCAACTGGATCTGTGTAACTCTTGCCATTTTATACATCAGCCCATGTCTGACACTGAAATACTTTAAAAAACTTTATGCAGAACATTCTGTTTACAACTTGGTGTTGCCTGAGGTGTCTCAGAACCCAGATACAAACAGTTTGAAGTCTTTAATCTTTTCATCTCAGCACATCTTGTCAGTCTTGCATGTCTTCCATGTTTTCTTTGACTCCAGCACGAAGAGTTTCTTCATGGAAAACTGCTTCCAAGCATCAGTTCTCACTTGCCTTCTCAGTCATTTTGTTGCTCTGACTGTGGAAATAAATAATATTAAAAATGGAGGAAAAACATTTTCTGAAGTTTCCATACTGTTCAATAGCAGTTAATGGGATTCAATGAAAGAAGCCCATCTTTTATTCTAAGCAGAAAACTTTCAGTCCAACAGCCGATATTCCTGTAATTTGGAAATACTAGTGTAATAATGAGGCTGCCACTGAAACTGTAATAAACAGATTAATGCAGTGCTCAGTGCCAACAGTTGCAGTAATTAGCCCACAGATACCTCACAAAACAGACACTAGAGGAATTGTACATGTACCTGATGAGTAAGTTATTAACCTATTGAGAGTCACAGAATCTCTTTGATTGGAAGAGACCTTTAAAATCATCAAGTCTAACCTCTGACTTAGCCCTGCCAGGTCACCCTTACACCATGTCCCTCTTGGGGTTCACTTGTCTCAACCATGTAAGTTCTCATTCTGTGTTTGTCTGGACAGAATTATTCTTAAAGTCAGAGTTTCTAAAGCCAGGAATACACCTTCACACTGTCTGGAACAGTTGAAGATGTTGGCAGCTTCTGGGTCTGATTATTAATCTCTCCTTTTTACTCACCAGCTCTGGTTCTTTCTAGCAGAAATGTGCTTCCACATTCTTTATATCCTGCTGATTGTCCTTCCTAGATAGATTTCAGCTCTTTTTTTGCTAGTCTGGGCTTATTTACATGGTTTCTCTGTAGCTGCCATTTCACTGGGTATCGTGTGTGGAGAGTTTTCCCTAAGTAACAACATCCTTGTATTTTTGTGATGCAAAGAAACTTAACTTTTGTGTCAGAAAGGTAATAACTGTCATTTTATTTTCATTAAATAAAAATTGTTAAAATGCCATGTATTTACTCTAGGATAGCTACAATGCCTGCGACAATCATGAGAATGCCCAGAAGTCCTTTGTTTTGATTTATTGCTGCAGTTCCACCAAACATCATGGGAGAGGAGCAGAATGTCTCAGCACTCATTGGCCAAGCAGTGGAGCTGCTCTGCCGGAGCAATGCAATTCCCCCACCTGTGCTGACATGGCTCAAGGACAGGCAACCATTGCTGAAGAAGCCAGGTCTTAGCATCTCTGAAGATGGAAGTGTACTGAAGGTAAACTGGGCAATCAGGCTCCAGTGGCTTTCAGGGGAGTTAGACTCACCATGAGATACCCATTAGCACTTGGATAGGGTCTAAGATGATGGTTGATGAGTGAGTGAGTTCACAGGCACCTGGATGTTTATGCACATATGTTTTCAGAGCAATACATATTATTAATATTGAGGGAGACAGATGTAAAAGTAAAAACTGGAACTTGATCAGTCTCAGAGAAATCCAGGTTTTCATTGTCTTCCCAGATTGAAGGAGCTCAAGTCCAGGACACTGGCCGTTACACGTGTGAAGCCACAAACATTGCTGGGAAAACTGAGAAGAGCTTTAATGTCAATATTTGGGGTAAGATTTATGAAGCTTATTTGAGGCATGAAAATGGAACTTGGAATTAAATGATGATGCAAAACACTAAAATCCTCTGTATAGTTCATAAGCACTTAACTGCTGAGGTTCATGCAGGGCTACAATATTAAATCTGCTGTAGTTTAATAGCCCAGACTATGGTCACATATTTTTCAAATCACTTTAGTTTGATTTTAAATTAATGCTAGCAACTTTGCAGACTGTTTTGCATGCTGGGTTTGCATGTGGGATAGTAACTAAGGACTATAAACTAATTGCCTTTGTATCCATCCCTCCTCTTTGTGCGCTCTAATGCCTTACTGCAGTCCTGCTTTGTCTTTTGAAAAAGATTTGTAACTTTAAAATTAATTTCTTTCTGTGAAACCACACAATTAGATTTATCTTGCAGTGTTTGCAGTGATAAAATGACAATTTTTAGTGCAGAATTCTGCCATTATTTATTAAAAAGAAGCATTCATGGTGCTTAAGATGTACAGAAGATATCTGGAGAGTTATGAGTTTGTTCTGTCATGCAGTGAAACCATTTCCGGAGGATATTGAGAGGAGGGATAATTCTTTGCTCATTAGCAGCTTTGGTGAAATATGCCCAAAACTTGCCTGAGAAAGTCATCTGTAGAGAAGTGTTTAGAATTAGAGCCTTTGTTTGCACCCAGTCACACTCCTTGCCATATTTTTTTACCTTTGAAATCCAGGAAATGTCCCCTGAGGGTTGAGGAGGTGCTATGAGCTGACTGGTTCCAAGAACCAGTCCATGTGTTAAATGTGAAACGTCTGTCCTTTAATAATGGCTCAAACAGTTCAACTAGAAGCAAGATAAATAAAAGACTGAAGCCAGTAGGGTACAACGAAGTCCTCTAGTAACTATGTTTTGTAGCCCACACACCTGTGTGCTGCTAAGTAAAGTGTGGGAAGTGTCAGGAGAGTGTCATGTGTCTTAAAAATATGATGGAGAAGTTATTAGTTGGTGAGATTCTGTTTTCCATGTTCAACTGATGCTCTCCTCCACTCTTTTGTGGTCTCTTTTGAAGTGTTACTTGCACTGTTATCATCTGATGGAAATATTTCCACCACTTGAATAAAGCCAATTATCCTGTCCCCAGTGATTGAAACCACGTTCTTCAAGACTTGGAGGAGCAGAGTGGGATCAGTTGTCCCTTTTGTCTGCAGCTGTGTAGCAGTCCCAAAGATGCAGAGCAGAGTCGGTCAGGTCTTACTGTTGACTGATAATGTTTTGTTCCAGCTGCTGCAATTATTTGTTGTTTCTTTTCAGTGTCACCAAGTATTTTTGGCTCTGATGCCACCTCTCAACTGACAGTGATTGAAGGAAGTTTGATAAGCCTGATATGTGAGTCCAGTGGAATCCCACCACCTAGTCTTACCTGGGAAAAGAATGGTGGGTAATCATTCTTTATCTCTGTCATAAAGTAAATATGGTAATTCTGACCTGCGGGGATTTTTTTCCCTTTAAATGGTGTGTTTGAAGGAACATGAATATCTCAACAGCCCTAACATTGAATGAAAAGAACTGCAGGAGCAGGTAATTTTTTTATTTTGGGGCTAAAGTAACATTGGCCAACACCTTCTCAGGAGTCAGTAGGCAGCAGCAGGTACTTTTATCACCTTCTTTTAACCATGAACACTACCAGGGACAGAATATTAGACAAAGAATAATGTAGAATCTTCCTGGGTGCCAAGTCTGGTGTTACCGACCACTCTTATGTACTCATCGGGGTTTTTCTAGATGTCACAATTCAGTGTGGTGTGTGCCAACCTTAACTGAAAAGGGGAAAAGAGCAGATTTTCATTGCAAATCATGTTTCCCAATGCATAATGTTTTCAGAGAAAATGTTTATCCAGTTATGTAAAACTTCGTCTTTTGGAAGCCAAAAAGGTATTTGATTCAGCTTTTAAGGATTACCAGTGGCAGATGTTCTCCTTCTACCACAAAGTCTTTGTAAGGGTGAAGATAGTTGCCTGAGGTCTCCAAGACTGAAAAACCATACTCAGACAATGCAGTGTCACATTTCTGCTGAGGATTTCCTGGCAGAAGTCTACATACGTGTGCTGTGCCACACAGCGCACAGTCTGGCTGTGCAAACTAAATTATGTGTCTCTAACCCCTGGCTGAGCTGGATGAGCTATCAACTTTTATTGGAGGTCTTGAATTTACTGCTCAGTGGAAGTGTCCCAAACGATTTTGGGTGGTTTCTTCTGAAAAAGTGTTTCTTGCAGGTTCTTCACTGGTTGCTGACCCTTCAGGGAGGGTGCGAATATTATCTGGAGGCAGGCAGCTACAAATAGCAATTGCTGAAAAGTCCGATACTGCATCTTATACTTGTATTGCCTCAAACATGGCTGGAAGAGCAATGAAAGACTACAGCTTGCAAGTGTACAGTAAGTTCTCCTGAAAGATTCTGTTCAGAGTGTACTAGTTCTGAAAGTGTTATCAGTACAGTGATGATAATCTATGAGATTTTCAGAATCGTGCCTAGATGTAGGATGACATCCAACTACTCCAAGGAGAATTTAGCTTGACCCAAGATAATGCAGGGATCCCTTGAAAGTGTGTTTAACCGCAGATGGTATAATCTTTGGGTAGTGTAATGTTGGTTGTCACCAATCTGTAGTAGTGAGGAAAACTAATTTACTCAGGACTAAATTTTTAAGCAATCCTATGAAGAAGAAAATCTTTAAAAATCAGTAGGGACTAACTGGGGTAAACTTTTCTAATTTAATCTTTTCTCCTGGTGCATTTTTTAAGTTACCTGTAAATTACCATTTAAAACCCATTTCTACATGGATCATGAGAAGGTTGTGTTTTCTTGGTCCCATGGAAAATGCTGTGAATTACAGAGGGCCCAAACATTTTACCAGCAATAACTGGTGTTTATTTGGGTGCTGAGCTGGGAAACTTCATGGTCGTTCTATTCAGAAGCAGGTGGAGATCCTGAAATGCAACTTTTGGTTTCCTTCTGTACTGTGGTTTGTTCGGTTTTTTTTTTGTTTTGTAGTTCGACCAACAATATTAAATAGTGGTAGCCACCCATCAGAAGTTGTTACCACTCAAGGAAATGAGATTTCTTTGGAGTGTGAGGTAGAGGGTATCCCAGAACCAGCAATAACCTGGATGAAGGATGGCCACCCACTGGTCAACAGAAGGGGCATAGTGATACTTCACAGTGGTCGCGTTCTTCAGCTGCAGAATGCCCAAGTGTCAGACACTGGTCGCTATGTCTGTGTTGCTGCCAACGTGGCGGGGCTGTCTGACCGAAAATATGATTTGAATGTTCATGGTGAGTATGGGCAACATGAGGCAGGGCATGAGAGAAACAAACAAGACCTTTAGTTTCCCTTGAGAACATCCAAGAAACAATCACATGACTAAATGCAGCACCAGTATCTTGCAGTTTCAACTGCAGAGGTGTAAAACTCCAAATTAACTAATTTATGTTGTTCTGAACTATGTATGTTTTACTCTCTTCTGTAGTTCCCCCAAGTATAGCTGGTTACCTGCAGATGCCTGAAAACATCAGCATTGTGGAGAAGAATCCCATTTCTCTGGACTGTGAAGCTACAGGGATTCCCTTGCCTTCAATAATGTGGCTGAAGAATGGGTGGCCTGTCACTTTGAACAACTCCATGCGAATCCTCTCAGGTACCACAGCTGTAATTATTTAAAAAATAAAATCCAGGGAGGGGATGAAGGTCTCTCTGTATCTTCAGTGTGCCACAGATATTTCATGTGAAAGAAAGTTTGATTTGATAACCCATAAAGACTGTTAGTCCAATGTTTATTTACACAAATACATCCAATGGTAACATCTTGCTTTGTCAGTGCTGGTCCTCTCATTTTAGCAGTTTTCCTCTCCTGCTTTCCAGTTATTTTACCCTTTAAAGACAAAAAATCTTGCAGGAATGAGTGCAAAGGGCAAGAAACCAAGTGTTTTTCATTTCTGTGGGTCTGTATATGAAAACAAAAGGAAACCTGTTCCTGAGTCTCAGAAATGAATCAATGTAAATACTTCCTCCCAACCTTGGACCTGTCCAATCTAATACAGAGCTTAAGAGCATGATTTAGCAGTGAGTTTGGGTAATTGGGTTAATGGCTAAACTTCAGTGTTGTTGAAGATTTTTCCCTACCTAGATGATTCAGTGATTTTATGATATTCAGTATGTTGTCCTGTAAAACCTGGAATTAAGTGATTTAAGACAGCTCAGAAGGCGATTATTCCAAAGGATCTGGACAAATGTAAGTCGGGCAAGTAGAGAAACAGGCCAAATTAATCAGGGATCTCTATCTTGAGGCTGGACTAACCTTCAAAGACAAGCTCATGTCTTTTAATCACAAGATCACCTTTGTGGAGAGTGTAGAAGTAATTATCTGGTTAGAACTGAGAAGTTACCTTGATCTTGGGTTTGCTACTCACAGTAAGAAACCTCATGAAACAGTGGTGGAGTCTCCATTCCTGCAGAGATTTTAGGAGTGTGTATAGATTCTGTGATTCTGTGAAAGTTCTGACGTAGCCACCATGTGAAGACAAACCATCCTACAGCATGAATACAAGAGAACCATCAGACAGGTAAAGGCACTGAGAAGTGTTCAGAAGCTGAAGCTTTACAGGGTTTTCTCCTCAGTTTAACATTTAACACTACAGCTCATCCTGTCTTCTACTTTCCCATTTTCCTGTGTGGAAAAAGGAGTGGGTGTCTGATTCTTCATTGTGATAAAACAGACTGTCTGTGCCAATCTATGTTCCCTTTCATGCAAAGTTACCATCAACAAAAATAACATCTCCTGGACTTCTTTCTGTTCCGTCTGTCTACTCCTACACCCACACCAGTATCACCACCCGGATTGCAGAGTCAGGAGAGGTGAGAGACAACAAGATGTTTATTGTCTCTGAGCTGCAGCAAGTGGGGAATTGGGCCAGAACTCAGAGTTTTGTTTTTCAGCAGACATGGAGCTTTTGTGCAGCTCTTCAGAAAAAAACTACATGGTGTGGTAGTGAACTGTAATCAACATGGCACTTGGAACTTTATTTGTGCTTGCACAGCTGTAAAAAAACAAGCAGCAATAACAACATCCCCCGCATCGACTAATTGAAATGGTACAAAGCTTTGCCAAAGGAAGATTTTGGCAATGTTGATTGAAAACATACTTGGCACTGAAGTTTATATAAATGTGTGGACACACTGCTGGCCGCTTCTGGTCTGTTAATTCAGATACTGTGGTGAAGGATCATGTTTCATTTATTAAAAAAAAAAGAAAATATGGATGCGAAGAAAGTATGGATGGGAGAAGGGGTGAGGCTGCAAGAACTGAGCCTTCCTTAGTCTCACAGTATTCACTTCAGCAAACAACTGCAGACATACTGGTTGGAGCAGGACTTTGACTGAACTTCTTTGTCTTTTCTCCTCAGGGGGCAGAACACTGCGCTTGACACACACGAGTGTAGCAGATGAAGGTCAGTACACGTGTGTTGTGACCAATGCTGCAGGAGAAGTGAGGAAGGATTTTGACCTTTCTGTTCTAGGTAAGGCCAGTAGGAATTCAAGAGTATCTACTGTATACTTGGGTATTTTAAAAATTATGATGGTCAAAGTATGTCCATAGAGGAAAAGGCAAATTGGATAACATGAAAATCAAGAGTTTGAGTAGAAGTTACTTCTAAGTGTGAATTGGCTCTGAAGCGAATAATTCAATTTATTTTGGTTTAAGTTAAAAAAAAACTGCAGCCCTGTGAAACACATGAAATTTATGGAAATCTGTTGCATTTAATGCTCAAATGTCGAAAGGACCCTACATAATAATACTCATTAATTAAAACCACCACTGGGGGTATATATATATATTTATTTATGGTTGTATATATATTTTTATAGGTGAAGGTTATGATGGTAATAATCTCTTGCAATGAAGATGTGAGGGCAAGCTGAGACCCACATGGAAATGAAACACTGTAGCTAGAATAGGCTTTGCACAATGGAAATTTCTGATCCAATGGAAACCTTCAGTTAGTAAAACCCTTGGTATCCTAAAGGATATAAATCAAGAGTGGATGACCCTGCTAATGCTTTTAGCATCCAGACTCTCTCTAGATGCTGTTTGGAACCATTAGTGTATAATTCTATTTCATAAGCTATTAAAAATTAGTGTTTTCCCCAGAAAACACTTCTCTTTGGTTTAGGTTTAGTAACACTGTTATTTTTATCAGTTTTTACCTGGCCTGATGCAGATTGTCTCTACAGAATTCTCCTCTAGATTTCTTTTCAGCTTCCCGTGCCTTCAGATGATTTATGCAGATTCAGGCTGATAAGCCGTGGTTGTGTCAGTTCATGTTTATTTGATGAGCTCATGGAAGTGTAAATTGGGTAGGATGGAAGAGATGGATAAACACTGAAAAGCCCTCATTGTTCCACTGTTTTCCTTGGAGGGTTTTAGTAGCAGGGGTGTTCTTCAGGGTTCTGGGAATCTCACTTGCATAGGCTTTGTTTGCCTTGAAGAAAAAGATTCAACAAAAGGGATGTCAAGTGGCCTAAGTGGAAAATTCCATTGTTCCCCTAG